>PVKA01012796.1:0-56773 GCA_004027165.1 Ctenomys sociabilis
AAAAAAAAAAAAAAAAAAAAGAAAAAAAAGAAAAGAAAGAAAGAAAAAAGGAAAGGGAGGAAAAGAGGTTTGCTCCCCTCCCTTCTGCCCTTGTTGCTTTTGCTGACATCTGCCATCTTGCATTTTTCCCCTGTGCCATGCCAACCTGCCTTGGAGCCAGCTCACTGTGGACTGAAACTTCTGCCAATTGTGAGCTAAATGTACCTTTCCTTCCTTAAATTTGGAGATCAAATATTTGTCTCAGCAATGAGAGAAGAGTAACCAAGATATCTGCCAACTTTTCGGTTTTGTCCTATAATTGTCTGGCTAGGTACAGTAGCCAGCTTCCTGACGGAGACATGGCTGAGACACAGTGTCTAATAAGCACATCTTAAAGGAAGAGAGGTTTGATCTGCTCAGTTTCAGGCCAAAGCAGATATGTCATGGTAGAAGGGAATGGAAGAGCAGAACAATGGAACAATGATGGAGTGGAAGGGGCAAAAGAGCAGACCCAGATCCCAAGCCTGTACCTCTGAGATCTACCCAGACACACTGGAAGTGTGCACCACTATCCCTACAGATTCCCTCAAACAGTCCAGGTGATGTTTTATCCTAATCACCATAGACTGGAAAGTTCCTGATCAACATCCACTTATTCACTGCTTCTCTCAAGCACTCACTCAGAAAGTGTTGCTTCCTGTCAGGAATCTGCCTACTATTCATGTTATGCCTCTTGCGATGTTGAAAACACTAAGTAACAACTCAAGAAGATGATGAGAAAAATGTACTAAAACATACTTTATTTAATTTGCATTTTTAAATTATTATAATCCACTTACCAAAAGAATCTGAGAGAACCACATCTTTTTCAAGTAGAGATACTGGGGAAGGCTTATTGAAGGCTAAACGGTGGAAGCTGACAGAGGCATCACAGACAGAGCCCGGGAACCCAATGCTCCACTGGGCCTCCTGAACGCAGTGCGAAGGGTCAAGCAATGAACTGTGTGGAATGACCGTGTTCCCAGTGCGCCCTGGGAATGGAACAGTACCAGAATGAATTCCACTTTACATCAGAAAATCAAAAACCCTTTGTATGACTAATAATATAGTCAAAAAAATCTTGGTATGTTGTTGTTTGTTTGCATGAAAGTCATGCAAAGGTTTTACAATGGAATACCAAATGACATTAAAAACTTAAGCTGAATTAAGTCAACCAGGGAAGACTACACAAAACTCATATAACACGACCCAAATATTGTCCCTCTTCAAAGCTATAGAGAAGAGAGGACAGAAGTCATTAACTATAGTTGAGAGCTCCACACAAATATTCAGATTCTTTCATCTCTTAAAGAATATTTGAAAAGTAAATTGCTAACGGTTTTATTTTATTTTATTTGCATTTAGTGCAGGGTCTAAGGGGTCTCACTACACATATTGGACTTGTAATGATTCTACTGTTTTTAGCTTCCCAAGTGCTGGGATTACTGACGCACACCACCACACCCAGAGGTCCAGCACAGGTAACAGTTTTATGTTTACCTGTTGATTAGCTATTTCTTAATTGTTCAGTAGTGTGCACGCGCGCACACACACACACACACATGCACACGCACACTCTATCTTTGATAAGTATTACTAACAATTTGTAAAGACACTGCATTCTAAAAACTACATGTATTTATAGACAATGTGACATACTCTGGACTTAAAATGCTAAAATTCTTAGCTTGCAGTGTATGTTGACTTTCTTTCTAGAGTCAACATATTCCACAAATAAAACTAAATGTTGAATTTAAATGGGAAACAAAAGAATAACAGATTTCTCACTGTTACTCTTTAAAAGTAATATTGTCTAATGAGTCTAGATTGAGCACGTATTCATACTTATAGAAATAAATGTGGAATTCACATTTTATGGAGCATGGCTAGCCAGAGAATTTGAATAGTCATAAAAGTAGTTTCTTATCTTTGTAATTTGGCGGTCTAAAATGTAGGGATTCTAAAACTTAAATTACTTATTTTTTATCAATGTTTCCATAATTAGTGCTCAAAATCTGCTGTTAATGCTAAATCAAAGTGTAAATCCAGAGAAAAGGGGCTTACTGGAGGCTGCCTCTGGGACTGTCTGTCTTTTCTAGAAAAGAACATCTCATCTGTGCTTGGCGATTTGCTTGCTTGCAGTTCCCAAGCCATTACTGAAGTCTGGTGTGGATTAAGATCAGTAATGCTGGGGAATCTACTTTAACAGTTTGTACACACACAAACATATTTCTTATGCATTTTTATCACAAATTGAACAACAATGTTACCTGTAAGCGAGCCATCAACATCAATTAGTGCAGCTTCGTGTTCCCATCGAAAGCCTGCCTTATTAGGTGAGTGGAAATACTGGATGTCGAGGAATTTTGCACTCCATCCTCCACATTTGTCATGACAAACTCCTGTGATGGATGTCACTCCCAAAGCTACACAGTTGGGACGGTCAAAATTCATAAACTGTACAGAAGACACCGTCAGGCCCTCACTAAATGGGAGGACCAAGCCTCTTGATGTGCAAAATGCAGACCCTGTTCCCAGGTCATCAAGATGACCGACAATTTTAGCATTTTTAATCACTGCTCCACTGGTTTCTCCCCATCCTCCAACATAAGGAGCCAGGATCCTCTTGGTTTCGATTCCAGCTTCATAGTTATTTACCATCACAAAATTATGGAACTGCAGGGCCCCTCCATTGACCCACTCAGCTCCTTTCTGACAATTCCAAGTAGTAAGTGAATTAAAGACTGCAGGTAGGGGCACAGTAGAAGTACATGATCCTGTTTTCATGGGGAAATATTCTTCAAATATCCACAGTCCAAACCATCCCTGAGAGTGTACAGTATTGTTAAAAAACTCTCCAAGAGGAACTCTTTTTTGACAGATGTTTCGGTCATAAGACGGTCCATCGGGGTGGTTGTTCATTCTATACCAAAAGCCGAAGTGAGTGCCGCCAGCAGCTGCATTGTGCCGTATGGTGTTGTTGGGGTTAGTCACCCAAAATGCAGCGGGTGTCACATCGTCATTCAGAAGGCTAGTGCTTTGCTGAACAAATACTGCCAAGTTGTATTGCAGAATATTGCCATGTTCGATACCATCTTCTATAAAAAATGCTCCTCCTCTGATGTCATAGATAATATTCTTCTCAACCAGAAGGTGATGTGTGTTATGGATAGTAACAGCTCTGTTATAGGACTGGTGAATGGCACAGCCTCTTACGTAAGATTTGAACTGCAAATCTCCAAGTAAGTGCCAATGTATTGGATATCGGCCCAACCGGAAAGCCTGGCCAGCATGGAATACCTGTCAAGTTGAGAAATCAGACACACCTTACCTGGCTCCCCTTCTCTTGTTTCAAAATAATTTCCTACTTTGCATAAATTATTCATGTATTGGTATCTCCTATATCATTTATGTTTACCATTTTAAAAGATTATTTTAATTTTGTTTTACACACTGTATTACAAAACATACTTATTAGCAAATGAATGAAGATATCACCGACTCTTTTGCTTTTTAACCTCTACCGATAAGCTTTTATGTTTTTCGAAATAAATCCTCTTTTTTGGGGGGAGCAGCTCAGCCCACCCTGGGGCAGGGTTGGTGCGGCATGTAGTGCAAAGGACTGAACTTCGGTCCCTGTGCTTGCCTACGCTTGCCTAAGCCATTTTAGACCACTGAGCTATCTCACTGGCCCCACAAAATAAAACCTCTTAAAAGACTTCTTTCTCTTTTATACTTTAATTCTTACATAAAAAGAAGCATTTTGGAATGTCTTCCCTGTGCCAACAGTGTGTAACTGGTCCTTCACTTTCATGATCACTGTCTTCATGACAATTCTACGTGTCACCACGAAGCATGCCCATCATCTTATGGATGAAGCAATTGAATTTTAGAAAGGGTGGGAAACTGGCTCAGTCATAAACCTCCATTGAAAAGACAAGCTGGTCTGATTCTGGAGTAGGTTTTCTTCTTGGCTGTTCTGCTATACCTTTTTTCAAATGTCTATGATCTAAAAATCCAGGATGGAAAATGACAATCTAAGTGAAGATGTATGTTTGTGTTTCATGTGTGTTAAGGTAAAATATTGGAGGTTCATCCAGCTAGTTCAGCAGATTAAAGCAGAAGCAGGGACTAAGGTCAATCCCCAGCATGCTGTGCCGGCTCCACCCCTGGGGTGTGCTGAGATGGCAATTGAGACTGGGCATGGGGGTGCACACCTGTAATCCCAGCACAAAACAGGACGATCAGTATGAGTGCGATCTGTGTACTGAAACCATGAAGGCCCTCTACTAAATACACTAAAAAATAAAATAAAAATAAAAAGATAAAATATTGGATCATTTATTTATTTTCATTCACCATCTAACACTAAAACAATAACTATTAGTAATATTTATATACAGACATAACCTAATTCAGCGTATAGCTCAGATGTCACCTGTGTGTAATATATTTTAGGAAGGGAGTATTCCAAAATAGGGGTATTCATTCTTCCATTGTCATTGTAGATGAGGAGTGCCCAGGATAGGTTTATGGATTTTACCTTTATGTCTCCATTTCTCCTTGCCTCCCTTCCAAACCTCTCCCTTTCTTTCTCTCCTTCACTCTCTACAATCCTCCCTTGCTTCCTTCGTTTTCTACCCAGTATTTGATACAAACTAGATTACACTCTAATTACATAGACCTCATCTTTATAAAATACAGAAGAATTCCTAAAATCTTAAGGATAACATGCATACTTATTGGTCTCTGTCTCTGTTCAACAAATACTCATTTGAGAATGAATCTACTACATGTCGTCTGTCATTGTTTTAGCCATAGGGTCATCAGCTGAGAAGTCAGAAGACAAAAACCTTTGAAGTAATTATGCTTACATTCCAGAGGGAAAGATTGAAAGTAAGCAAAAAATAACTGTTCCATTATGAGCTTGAGTAAATAAGAGACAAAAATGTTTGGGGAGAAATTTCAAACAAAGGTGGTAAGGAAAGGGCTGTCTCCTGAGATGACATTTCAGAAGAACCTACCTGGAGTGAGGGTGTGACTCACACAAGTATTCAAGAAAGCAGCATTCTAAGTAGCACACAGAGCAAGCACGAAGGACATGGGACAAGAGTGTGCTTGACAGTCCCACGAGGAGATCCCCGCAGCACGTTGTGGGCACAGAACACAGTGGTAGAAGATGAAGTGAGAGGAAGGCTAGACTCAGTTCATTTTGGTCCCAAGGAAAAGACATAAACATTCTCTTTCAGATGTAATAGGAAGCCACTCAGAGGCTTAGAATAGGGACATAACAACAAATGATTTATGCTTGCAGCAATGTATTTAGGTTGCACGGTGGAGAATGGCACTGGAGCGCATGAGGATGCAGGAAGATGATTTAGGAGGAAAGCAGCCATGCAGGTGAGGGACTCTGGGCTTGAAGCTGAGAATCAGGAAAGAGGTAGCAGAGGGAGAGTGAGTCCTACACTCATTATTTCATGAGTGTAAGGCTAGAATTTGCTGATAAAGTTGATATGGGGTGTAGGAAAGAGAAACAAAAGCTTGGCATGATTGAAAGGATTAATAACTGAATGCATTAAAACTGTTCACTGATCCATTTCCCCTGCCAGATTACCAACACAATAAGCCAAGAAGCAGGTGCTCAACACACATTCATTGTATGGATAACTCTACTAAAACCATGGCGACATGGTCGTAATGCCTCTTACCTCTACATACTCTATTCTCCCCGTTACCATGTTAGCACCAGGCAGGGGTGCATGAAACATTATGCAACCTCCAAATTGGTCACTTCCTATTTCTTCTCCAAATTTCCCTTGGAGACACGTCTGCGTAGCAAATTCACCTTGAAAAATATTGCGAAATAAAAGTGATACCAAAACTCTAACAGATTAAGATTGTTTCCTCATACCTAATTGTATCTTTCTATTGAAATATAATTTCAGTCTCTTCCTGATGCATAATTATGTGCACTTATGTCATTGCTCTTCCAGGTACTAAGAAGGGTGAGTAGGTGCCTTGTTTACATTTGCATGCCCTAAAGTATTTACTGACAAAAATTGAGAGGGTTCTGAATATGTATATGAATGTTTGAATGAATATTGATAAAGTTACATTGATTTATTGTCTCTAGAAGTTTCCCCTCAAATCTGAGGATTAATCAATGCTCAAAACAGTCCTGTACTTGTATAGCACTAGAATATGCCTTTTTATTGCTTAATTCTTGCAGTCTTAGTAAATGAGAACAAGAAATAATATTATTTTAAACAGTTAAAACCCAGATTCATACACATGTGAAACTTGATACAGTTGACCTGGAATCAGAAAAGCAGGTCATCAGATAACAAGTTCAATGAGTTTTGGCTCACACTTCCTGTTGAAATAAAGGTTATTACCTCAGCTACAGCTGTTACTACATAAATACTTGTAGATTGTCTCAGATTAATAACTTTATCAACAGAATTCAAGTACACTTATTTTCCCCATCCAATGTTGACATCAGTCATTTTTCTCCATGAATTATTCACATATTTACTTTTACCAAAACACTGTCCAGTCTTCCAAGTTCTCATATTTAATCCTTACAAAGCAAATTAGCAAGTTGAAAAAAATTAAGAGGTACTGAATACATGGGCTGCAGAGATAGCTCAGTAGAATAAGCACTTGCCTGGCAAGTACACAGTCCTGAGTTCAATCCCTGGTACCACAAAAAAAAAAAAAAAAAAAAAAAAAAAGAACTAACATAATACATTGAAAATGTCAACCAAGTTTAATTTTAAGTTAGATATGATTATACCACATGACAGCTGCGAAAGTTACCTGTATCAAATCCCTTAGGACACGCTGGAATTTTGTTGTTCCAGTCCACATTCTCAGACCCTCTTATTATGATATTTCTTGTAAGAACCCCAACTTCTGCTCTTGCTTCAAATGCAGTTACATCAGGGAGCGTAACAGTGATTCCTAAGTGCGTGTAGTTCAGTGGTTGAGTTAGTGTTATGTTTACACCATCGGCCGATACAGATTCAATGGTCCTTTTTTCATTTTCTCGTTGGCTGTGCCTATCAAATTTTGAATAAAACAATTTCAAAGTTAATATAAATTAACATTTAAAAATCCCTACTTAGTTCCTATATTAAGGTTTAATTTTTTTCCTTTCAGGATGAGGTAAGTAACAATTTAAATAATATGAAGATATATAAATGAGCATCCACTCAGATACTGCTTTATTGCTTAAAAGTAGCTATCTAAGGAAAAGTTTGCATGCAATGTTTAAGAGACACCATCTTAAGTTCCATATTGATTTAACATATTTTTTATGCCGTTTCAGATACTTCATTTGTAAAATAAAATGTCATGCAATGTTTTGAAGAGAGATCAAGGGCAGTATTTTATTATTTCTTCAATAACTGAATCACTTTTTTACAGATCTACTTCAATTAGCTTAAATAGTCTCAAGTGCTAGATTTGTTTATAAAACTGTACTAGCTTCTAACAAGTATTGAAAGTTCAATTATATGACTTTAAAGACCATATCAAGAGTTTCTCGAATGAAGTTGATTCTATTGCCTCCCAATACATAGGTATACTTTTGATTGTCACAGCAGGAGATGATATTGGCATCTAGTGGGTAGGAAAAAAGGAGATTTTTAAGAATCAAAAGTATAATATAATATAAGGGATTACCCCACACAGCAAACATCATCTAGCTTTAATGTAAGCTATGCATCGGCGGGAAACTTTGATAAAAGCAAATCACTGGAGGTTCCTGAGCAAGGAAATCACTAAGTTGAAGCTTACTTCCATCACTGTTCCTGTATTCCCCAAATCCTGTCACAGTAAAACGGACTTCCAAGTTCCAAGCTGTGCATATTCAGACATTTAATCACTGAGCAAACACTGAGTGTTTCGCTTACATTGCAGGTACAAAGCAAGCACTGGGGCTTCTGGGTTGAGGTGCTCCTAACTTTGAAACAAACGTGTCAGTGGTTAATTGTAAATTAACTGAGGTGTGACTGGTGCTATCCACACAGGCAAGCAATCTCAGGGCAGTTCCGTGTATCTTCCGGACATTCCCCTGGGACTCTAGTCTCCTTTGTGAATAATTTTTACACTGTAAGTAGCACTTCCAGGGAGAGTGGCACATGTGAAGTAGAATAAAAGTCAGCTCTCTCGACTTTCTAACCCTGTGGGATTACCCAAATGCAAATGACCACTGGGTATGAGCAGTGGTCCTGCAGCCTTGTGAAGCATCTACTATTCCATCCCTCCTGCTGCCTGGCAGCCCCTCCAGGCAGAGACCCATCTAATTATTTCCTATGCTGAGCACTTAGCACAGTAACTGTCATAACACAACAATAGCTGAGGGGGAAAACAGTCAGACTGGAAGGGTTTCAGGAGGTAAAAAGATTGTAAGAGGAAACAGATGAATGGGCATATAATATTTAGGCAGCTTACTATCAAAATAAAGGGTAACAGTGACAGAATGGAAAGAAGAGAGGAGGACAATGTTGTTTCCAAGTAATCAGAGAAAACCAGAATCCCAAAACTTCCAGGGAGAGAAGCAAGGGGGAGGGGCCAGGGAAAGATGGAGATTTGGGATGTTCAGTGACCTGCCAGCCAGTCCTACAGGGCAGGATCTCACAGGCAGGCTGAGGAGGGGATTAGAAGTTGTTTTGTCTCAAATTCTTTGAGATTCTGATGATATAATATCTCCTTTAAAAATGTGCTAAAATGCATTTATATACATCGTGCACCTAAATGTGTTTTTCTTCCCTCTGTAATAATACCGAATGCACCATAATACACCTACTGTGAGCCAAGTTCTGCTCTGAGTTCTTCCCACACATTAACTCATCAACTCTTTATGACAAACCTACATCACAGTTACCAAGAGCACTGTGATTTTACTGAAGGACAGAGGTGAAATGGCACAGTGTCGGGGCTGGTAAGAGGCATTGTCGCGGGAGAACACAATTGAGTGACTTGAAAAGTGATTTCCTTGATGCCCTGCTTTATTCACTCTAGGACAGGATTCACCAATGAAATAAGGAGTCATCAATGAGATAAGGAACAATGTAATGTGTGTGTGTGTGTGTGTGTGTGTGTGTGTGTGTGTGTGTGTATATATATATATATATATATATATATATATATATAATTTTTTTTTTTTAGAACCAGGTATTGAACTCAAGGAAGTGATTATTCTACTGAACTATCTCCCCAGCCCCCAATGTAATCTATATTTGGTTTTAAAAAAAGAAAGCCTCATTAATTCTTGTTAAGAATATTCAGATTCTTCCTAAAAGTAAATAGCCCTGTGCCAAGTTATAAACTAACACTTCTGTCCCTAGAGAAGGGTTATGAATGAGGCTTTTCTATTCTGTTAATAAGCCTGTGATTTTCTTCCTTTTTAATTCTGCCATTCCACACTTAATATTTCTTCCAGTGGCAGAACAATAGGCCTTTGCAATGCTACGCCTATCTTTAACTCTTTCTAGCATCTGCAGGCCGATTTTTAAATTGGAAAACAGCAACCTCAAAATGTCATCTTGAATTTTTGTTTTAAATTGAGGCATGACCTGAACATACCCGTTTCTTGTCATAAATTACTAGTTGTTTCCTGATAAGCACAACCATTTCCAATCTTAATATTATCTATAATTTGAACATTAAAGCAAAACTAAGTCTCCTCTTTGCCCGACTCCCTGGCATAACTATATCAAATTTTTTAATTTCATTATTTATTAAAATGTACAACTAAACATAAATTAAGGGTCACAGGCAGTTTCCACTTTAAAATGTCAGCCCTTAAAAGGTTATGTCAATCTTCACTCAATCAATAATGATTTCTTCTCTCTTACTTATTAATAAAAATCATTTCATGGGAACAACTGTCAAGACTGTAAGATAAGGAAGAATTTACTACCTACTCTGCAGCTCTGTGGCAACATCAAACAAAGAAGCTCATTTACATTTTTGCATTCCTGAATGTACATAATTAAAGCTCTTAACTCAGATGCCTTCAAATGACTCTTAATAGCAAAACACTTTTATAATGAAGACTTATGTAATAATCTAACCATGTAAAGCAAATAAAATGTTTTATTAGTCTGTAATTATTTTAGAGATTCAGACTTGTATTTCTTATTGGAATTCCAATCGCTCATCAACCAGATGTTACGCTGGTTGTGTGCACGTCTTTATTAGACTGTGGGCCACCTGAGTGCTGGTGCCTTTACACACAAGTGTAGAAGCCATCTCACCTGTGTCCCGTGCTTGCAATTACAATGGAATCTCCCGCTCTCCACGTCACTGCGTCTTGCAAAATCAAAGTCCTTGTCCCTGCCTCTGCCGTCCGAGCGAGCCGAGTCCAGACCACAGGAATTGGCAGACCTGGAGCC
The DNA here is from genome assembly GCA_004027165.1 of Ctenomys sociabilis. Classification (NCBI taxonomy): domain Eukaryota; kingdom Metazoa; phylum Chordata; class Mammalia; order Rodentia; family Ctenomyidae; genus Ctenomys; species Ctenomys sociabilis. The sequence goes on from PVKA01012796.1 coordinate 10,422, forward strand.
AAGACACAACTGGGTGTCTCCCCAATGCACACTCTGTGCTACGGAGAGTGCTGGTCTTTTTCATCTTTTTCCAGATTACATTAATTTTGGGAAGGTTCATTTTACATTAGGATTTTACCCCCAGCTCACAGAAGAAATAAAAAGAATGGGCTAACTTTGAAAAAGTAACCATTAGGTTTGTAGTAACACATGGTTCTAAAAAATTAGAGGAACTACCTTTGCAGTGTTGTGCTCTATTCATGGCAAACTTCTTCCTAGAAACCCATGTAAATGTGGGGTGAAAAAAAAGAATAAATAAAAGTGGGGTGATAGCAGATGCTAACTCCCTTAGTCATTGCTGACAGGAATTATGTAAACTGATAATCTAGAAATAAATATGTGTGCGTGTCTAGGGAATTTTAGAACTATATATATATTTGGCACAAAGTAGAACATTTATGGTAACAGGTCATCTTGTTCTACATTTATAGAAGGAATAAATTATTATAACATAAAATATTATTTAAAAAGGGCCCACTTAAGGTCCAGTAGAGCCATCATGCTAAGCTCTTGCCTAGCAATCGCAAGGGCCAGAGTTCAATCCCCGGTTCCCCCAGCCCCAAACCAAAAAAACAGGATCACTTCATGCTTCAAAATAATGTTACCCGGGTACCTCAAACATAACAAAAACTTTTTAGGGGGTGTACTGGAGACGGAAGCCAGGGCCCTCACACTGAACTGTATCTCTCATCCTTTTTTGTTTTTCCCTTTTGAGAGAAGGGCTGATGAAGTCGCCTTGGCTGGGCTCGAATTTACGATCCTCCTGCCTCGGCACGCCAGTGCTGGGATTCCCGGCAGGCACCACCGCAGCTGGCAAGCAAAGTTGTTTTCACTTCCAGACAATATTTTTGACCTATATTTATGGGAAAGAGCAACTATAAATTTATTTATATGTCCTAGACAGAGCCCACAAGATACAAACATCGGAAAGTACAGCCTTCAACTTCTAGATCTAGTCCCTTTTCATATAGATGACTGAAGCTAGGCTCGGAGCAACATAAGACAGGGGTGTCCGGGGAGCGGATGGTGTCTGATGGCCCAGAACAAGAAGCGACCTTGGGGCCCGTCTAGGGAAACCGACAGGGCTGGCCTGGGTGGAGCGAGAAGCCGAAGGGGCCGGGAACTGTCGGGGGACGGGCTCGGGCCAGCCGAACTCGGTACCGTGCAGGTCCAGCGTGCCCTCCCGCACCGCCAGCGTCTTGGCACCGTAGACCGGGAGCTCCGGGGAGCGTGGGTGGCCGTGCAGGGTGATGACCGCCCGGTGCCGGAAGGGCGCCGCCTCCGTGCCCACCTGCCAAGATTGCGGGAGCTGCGTTCAGAGGCTGCAGATCCACAGCCACCGTCCTCACCACGCGCAAGGAGCTTTATCTCCTCTTCTGAGAAGTCACCTTGCAGTTGTTGGTAATTTTGTCACAAAACAACCTTTCCATTTTCTATGCAGCCAAATGCACTGCACAGAACCTTTGCACAGGGTGATTCTATCCACAGCTCAGAACTGGTTTTTGCTTTGCTCTATTTTAAATTATGCTATCCTATAATATGTAGTTATATTTTCATTAAAATGCAAGAATACCCTGGGAAACCCCTTCCCAACAGCACCATTGTCCTAATAACAAGGCCGTCAGCAAAAATAAGTGTAGAAAAGGTTGCTATAATTATGTATTTTGTGCAGAGTGTTTGAAAAACAAATGTCAAGAGGTCAGCAATAAGTAATGTATGTCCCATTCACGGATACCTGCAGAATGCCTCCGTCGGTGATTAGAATATTTTCTGCCTGGAGTTCAATGTCAGCTTCATCAAAGATTAGAGTTCCACCTGTGAACCATATAATTTTTAAATATATGACTAAAATGTGTTATTATAAATATTTAATTGCTGATCTCTGTCCTGCTTTCTGTGCATACTACTTCTGCTCTTTGGTAATATAAAAATGTGAACACATCAAGACTGCATGTAGGGGGCTGGGGAGATGGCTCAGTGGAATAAGCGCTTGCTTGGCAAGCTCAAGGGCCTGAGTTCAATTCCCAGTTCTGAAAAAAAAATAAAAAATAAAAAATACAGACTGAGAGTAGATAGAAAAGCAAATTGCTGGACAGATTATTTTATCTATTATTTTAAATGTTATGAAGTAACAGAGTTCCCAAAGTTTTATACAGCTCCAAGGTATAAATTAAGATTAAAACAAGGTTAAAGAAAAAGACACACAAAAAACCATTATAACACTAAGAATAGGACCCAATTTCTACCCACTAATTTTGCACTTGGAACAGCTACAGTTTGATTAACACTATTAAGAAAGTATTAAGATACAATTTTATATGACTGGTGTGATGGAGACTGTGAAACTCTGTTTAAAGACCCACTACTGAACAACTTCAAATTGCTCGAATACTGCTGTTATCTCAGGTGTTAGAAAACAGCAAAATTACAGAAGTCTCTGAGCAGCTAAAACCATTCTGGCAACGTTTATGCACTGACGTCCCAAGCAATCTTCTCTTAGTACGTAAGGTTTCTTTCACATGTGACTGTGACAGCTGTGTGTTTTGTCGCAGTAAAAACATGATGACATTGCAGAGAGCCCCAGGTAACCACTGAAATTAGGCTTACATATGAATGATAATCACACCATGCTTTCCTGGGGCTATCGAGATTATTTAGGATAGACTTTGAAAACTTGTTATGATTTTACAACCACTGAGATTTACCATATCAGTGAGAAATGCTATTTTCTATTTCTTTTATTTTTTACAATATTTTATAAAAATGTCAGTCTATGGGCCTATTCAGTGGCTCCTCTCCTATTACTGAAATAAAAGCTTCCTGAGACAAAATTTAACTAGAAAAGATACTGACCCATATGTGATTATTTTCTATTATAATCTATTTATAAAATGCTGATTGTAATGTGTTAAAGAATATAACCATGAATAAATTATAATATTAAATTTAGAAAACATAAAACTATTCTTCATATTAAAGATGTAATGTAACTTTGAATGATTCATATTTATGAATTTTGATTAAATTAACATCATACAATTGGTCCATAGGCAGGGAGTAGTAAACAGATTTAGGAAAATTTACCTTGAATAAGCAAGATTTTCAGAATAGGCGTGCTTTGGTCCAGCAAAAATATCTGTCCTCGTGTAATCACAACAAGCGACCCTTCCTCTGGGGGAGGCCTTCCTCCCCATGAGAAGTTGGAGGACCAAGAATCAACATACAGGAAGTCAGTATTCTCCTGTAACAGAAATGGAGAGAGTGGAAAATTTATAAGACGTATCAGATTTTTTTTCAATTTCCTAAAAACATATGAACAATAAATATTGGTATTAATAATAAAATACAACCTATTTTAAATATGCTATAGCCTCCTCTTGGTTTATTTTATGACAATACTAAAAATCCATTACCAATTATACTATAACCCAGAGTAATCTAAAAAACATAAAAAATGTCAGTGAGAAGCAATGAAAGTATAAGCTACTATAAATTTAGCATAGTCACATTTCAGTTATCTTTTGTCAGTGTTAAAGTAAACTATTCATTCCCAATTAGCCCACCTACCATAATGCTAACTTTTCTATTGCTGCAATTACTACACTAGAAGCACTATTACCGGTTTAGCCAGGCCGATATTTCTGATGCTGACACGGACGGAAGCCCACCCTGAAGGACTGTGAGCATTTGTCACACAGATGATATGTGTCTTGTTGGAATGCTCAACATCACATTTGGCTTCTGCAATGGTGACATGAACATCCTGTGGACTTTCACTACGAAGAGACAATGAAACATTAGTATCTTTCTCAAAATTCAACTTGGCATCATTGAATCCCTTTTTTTTTTGTGGAGCTGGGGACTGAGCTCAGGACCTTGCACTTGCAAGCATCTATTCTACTGAGCTACCTCCCCAGGCCCTATTCATAGGTTTTTGTAAAAGATATGATATTACCTTATGATCCATCAAAGTTCAGACGGACTCATTTTTAATAGTAAGACTTTGAAATATTTGTTGAGAAAAAGACAGAGGTATTACATGATCAGCAGAAAGAACTGCACAAAACACCAAGTGCTCTAGGGATAAAAGAAAATGGTCCTGGTCTGAAATATTGAGAGATTCTTAGAGGCCTCCAAATGGGTATTTTTGTAAAAGACTTTCAAGGGTCAATTCATCTGACATCTTGTTACATTCACAGATCTTTGAACTTAATCTGCATTTAAAATGCTATACCCAAGTAATTATAAGTGTGCAAGAAACTACAATTGCTTTTTATGGTTTGTCAGGAAATTAATGTTATTAATTGAGGAATGCTGACAGCGCAGTGCAGGAGTGGGAGTGATAAATAATGAGGGCAAGAAAAAAAAAAAAACGTGACCAATGACAGCAGAAGGAACCTGACTGGAGATGATGGGAAAAGCTTAACAGAATGGTAATTCATGTTTGTGGTCTTTTTTTACTAGGATGAGACAAATGACTTGATCTCTCTCTCTCCTTTTTTGTTCTTCTTTTGTTTTGTTTCTTTTAGATACAGGGTCTGGCTATGCAGTTTAGACTCATAGTGATCCTCCTGTCTCAGCCTCCACAGCCCTGGGATTACAGGCATGTGTCATCATGCTTGGTTTTAGGGCTGGTACAGGGCACTTGATTCCGGGGCTGGCACAGCATGCGGTACCAGTGATCAAACTTGGCTCTTTGTGTTTTCCAGGCAGGTGCTATCTTCCCAGCATGACTTGACCTCTTTAATTTTTATCTCCTAAACATTAGGGAGATGTTTCATCCCTTATGGGATGAAAATTATCTCATAAAGGAGGACACAAGGTTTCTGTGGGTAGAAAGGTGTGAGGCATCAATGGCTCAGTGAAGTTTAGCTATCCATACTATTTGTGCCTCGGTGGTAGCTGTGGAGCAGAAAAGCCCACATCACAGGACTGTGTTTAAGCCATGTCCTGGCATAGGAGAGAGAACAAGTAATGTCTTGAATGTGGACACAAGCCACAACTTGTATGTATGCGGATGGTACCTGAAGCCTGACCCCAGCACTGTAAGTCTGGTGCCTCCTGCTGTGCTGCCTCTCGAAGGAGATATTTCAGTGACAAGTGGAGTCAGTGCCATCGTGTAAGTGAACAGAGTCGTGGACCGTGAGGAATCTCTCCCGTTGACTACACTCACTTCGCACGCTTGGTCAGGTCCCACACCTATGAGAAGAAGACTTAGTACACTCCTGCCATCAGGCCCTTACTCTTTCTAGAACCTTCACACATTTTCAATAACATTTTCTTTTTCCCACCATCACATCTAATAGACACAAGCTGTATGGGAAGAAATACAAACCTCAATCCATAAACAAAAGAAAATATTGCAAACTTCATGCATATTATGAATGGAGTAAAAATTCTTACAGCCTTGGAACCTCCTAAAATAGACAATTACCTCAGCCATCTGTTTAATTTTCCAGTCCTAGAAGGATACAGGCTTGAAACTTGGGAAGAAGTGAGGAACTGCTGGAAATAGGCACAGCAACAGCAGCAGGACAGACAGGAGAAGGCAAGGGAGGAGACAGAAGACCATTAAAAACTCCACATTAAAAAGAAGAAAGGGAAGGAGCCCATAACCCATAAATCTTGCCAAATCTCCATGACAATAATAAGCTGAGCTGTAAATGGCTCTAGTCAACAACTTCTTTGGATAACCCGCTATTATTGTGGACTGCTGGACTGTGTTGGATTGTTTCGCTGAGTTCAGGCACCTATAATAATTGAATAACAATAGAATACCCATCTCTGACAGGACTAAACAACAAAAGAGGGGGACAGAAAGGAAGAATCATTCTGTGTTTGTATAAATAGTGCTGTTAGGGTAAATATGCAGTACTTTTGCATAATTCTATGAGAAGAAAGATTTGCACTAATAGTTTGGACAAGATATCCTGTCTGCTTCTTGTACTATGGATAACCACTAGGAAGATAACTGTAAAAATCAGTTACTGAAACTATTATAATTCAGCTTTGAAAAAAAGATAGCGATATACAGCTACATTCTCTTAATTCATTGACTAGAGGCATCTGCTCTAATAGTGCTTGTAGACAGAGTATCATGTGTACACCTTGCACAATAAAAAGCCACTAAGAAAACAATGTGCAATGTGTTCATTGTTGAATCTGTCATACTAATTTGATTTGAAACTGTCTCATTGCTATTTGTTCTTCAATAAAATAAAATAAATGTAGAAAGAAAAAATCTCCATGGCATTGCCACATGTTTCTATCAGGAGGTGAGGTCTACTGTTGAAATGCCAAGTAAGCACAGACCTGAAGAACTTTCATTTTTATCAACATCCTTTCTGAACAGAACCCAGTTGTACAGGAAATAGTTCTTAGAATCAACAAATGGGATTATATCAAAGTAAAAGAATAATTCTATACAGCAAAATAAAAAAGCAATAGAATGAGGAGAAAACCTACAGAATGAGACATTTTGTGCCAATTTCTTAGAGGGTTCCAGACTATATAAAGAATGCAAAAAAATTAGGTCCCCCCAAAGACAAAATAAAAAAATAGGCCAATGAATAAGCACTTCACAGAAGTACAAATACCCAATAAATACATAGAGATATTCAACATCACTGACCATTAGAGAAATGCAAACTAAAATGACACTGAGAGTCCATCTCATCCCAGAAAGAATGGCTATCATCAAGAAATCAAATAATAACAAGTTCTGGAGAAGGTGTAGGGAAAAGCAAACCCTTCTACACTGCCAAAAGAAACGTAAACTAGTACAACTACTAAAAAAACTAAAACTGGAAATTCCATTTGACCCAGCTATTGTCCTTCTAAGTATCTTACCCAAAGAATTAACCAAAAGAGTATTGGGATTGTGCTGTGCACATGGAGCAACTCCAGAAAAAGAAGGTAAATGCTGCGTACTGCAAGTATTTACAAAAGGGTGCAGAGGGAAGGGTGGGAAGGGAAATAGCTCAACGGAATGTATTGAGGCGCATGTGTACACATACCAACTTCCCACAAAGAATGTAAACATTATGTGCTACAGGCACGTACCAGTGAACTAGAGCTTTGATTAAAATGGTAAACATATAAAAATAATAATAGAAGTAAATCACTTGTTGCGTTCTAGATATCATTCTGTCTACTTTATAGATGAAAAATTAAGGCACTAGGAATTAATTAACAGTACCAAAATACAGTGCTTTGGACCTTGGCCGTGTACCCCCCCATACTCAATAAACTGAAAGATATTAGTTTATGTCATAAGCTAAAAGTCTTCAAAGAATTGTAAATTTAGAAAGCAAAGCTCTGAATAAATGATCTAAAATCAGTCTTAAAATCTGAATGTTACTTAAAATTAAAGTTATGAACAAAATACTTAAAATTAATAAAATTGGTACTTAAGTTACTTTAAAAATACATAAAATGAATTACTTAAAATCAGAAAAAAAGTACTTTAAGTCTTCAAAAAATTATTAACTTAGAAAACAAAGTTCTGATGAGATACTTAGCACCAGACTTAACTCCGACAGTCACAACAGTGATCCCCCAAAGAACCCAAAACTTAAAAAGGAAACATAGACAATGATTGTTATAAAGTCAGCTGTTGCCATTCTTCTTACCTGCACTGGGAGGCATTTCACAGAACAATATTGTGCGGTCAGACCTGAGTCTATCAATTGCACATTCTGAGCTGCAGACCAATATGACTGAATCTTGTGGGTTAAACCCCGTGCCTGTCACAGTCAGGACCTGGCCACCACCAAAGCTCCCTGGTGCAGACAAACAGAAACAAATTTCTGCACAGTTGCTTAAATTAATCTTTAAACCTTAAGTGGCAGAAAGTTACTTTAAATGAGAAGTTTTTGATATCCAACATATATGATGAACCATAATTAATAAAATGTCTTTCAATTGGAGTGTTTAAAAATCTTCACTGAGTAACTCTCACACCTGATAATTTATGTAAACTATTTCTCAGAAATAAACTTCTAACAAAAATTTCAGAGTAGTCAAAATATATACATACAATTATAATTTTAATTGAGTACACTAATTTTACTTTTAACCATTAAATTTCTTTTCAATGACAAAAGTATTACTTCTTAGAGAATAATAACATGTCAATGCTAGTTAAACATGAGTTTTTCATTCCGTGTGAATTCTGGTCTTTCTTTTTTTCCATTTATGTATTTTGGTACAGGGTCTCACTATGCAGTTCAAACTCATAATGATCCTCCTGTTTCAGCCTTCCCAGCACTGGGATTAGAGGTGTACACCACCACTCCCAGACTTGGTCACCAGCTCAGCTTTCCCAGGGGTGGGGCTCATGTGCCGTGCTGGTCCAGGGATTGAATACTAGTCCCTGTGCTTGCCCAAGCAGGCGCTTAGTCCACTGAGCTATCTCACCAGCCAATCCAGTCATTTTAAGTATAGCTAAATTGTAAATGAAATACACAGTACTAGCAGAAATAGAAGGCATTCGTCAATATTTTGAAATAGTTACTTTTTTTTTTTTTGCTAAAGGAACAAAAATCTTTAGTGCAATATAAAATAAAATATTAGACATCATAGTATCAAAATAGTTCAATGAAAATGATCTGTTATTCTTAAGAACACATCCTTTAATATAAAATACAGCAGCTACTGACAAATCATCACAGCAGCTGGATTTAGGTAGCATTGAAAGTCAGAAGAGGCAGGGATGAAAATTACTCAGAAAATCCGGGAGATCTTATAATACAGCAATGAAACAGAAAGTGCTCAACAAGGTTGGAGAGATAGCTCTGTGGTCAAAGTATCTGCCTGGCAAGTGCAAGGTCCCAAGTTCAACTCCCAGTACTGCACGCTATGCTGGCTCCACACACAGTGCCAACCACCAAAGCTGGGTGTGGTAGTGCATGCCTATAATCTCAGCCCTGGAGAGACTGAGACAAGAGGATCACTTGCTGTAGCAAGACCCTGTACCAAATAAACAAATAAAATATTTTTTTAAAAATTGCTCAACAATAATTATAGCTGCACAGCAGATGCAATCCCGACAGGATCTCTAGCAAACAGATAAGACATCTGCTCCCATCTGTCCTCACACGCCCTTTCCTGCATCTCAGCAGCTCCCACGGGCTCTTCATGGTTACTCTGCTCACAGTGGGCATCGCTGGAAGCTGCGCTTTGAAGTGTGCAGTTTGGGCTCACGCACAAAGCAGCTTCTGCAGAGGAGGGACATTCGCAAAGGACCCAGTGAAACCTAAATCCCGCTCGTGAGACAGCACAGAGCTGGGAGCCTGCCTGAGCCTGTAAAATCGCTGCAAATGCCCAGCATCCTTCCCAGTGAGACTGGCACTCCTGGAGCCTCGCTCTGTCTCTGCACTAAAGACCTCAGAGGATGGACAAATGTCTCAAGCATGTAGTAAAGGAGCTTACTAGCCGGGAGCACGAGACAAAAATTAAATACATGAAACAATTATAGAGCCAAAAATAACACTGACACTTAATTGCGCAGTCATTTCCTGTGGTTCCTTGAAGAAATATTTGCAACTATGCGATGTGAGACACTTCACTTAGCAAAAGGTTTCACAGGTGATGTCCCTTCTCAAGAGCTGACTTGTATCTGAAAATTTATGTAACCCCAAATGAATCTGTTTTTTGTTGTTGTTTGTTTTTCTGGAAACAAAAGTCCTTAGAAGTGAGCCCAACAAAATGCAGGCCCAGATATGTCTTTCTTTACCCCTTTAGCATAGCTGTCTGTCTGCATCACGTGTAATCAGCAGGTCTCACAAAACAGCGCTCCAAATCACTACCTTCTGCATCAAAATAAGCAAATCATATATATTTTTGGATCTTGCCTCAATATTCAAAACAATGCTGAGCAGCCTATTTCCCCCCAGTATCAAACATTACGGACATAATACGTATCTCAAAGACATTTGCATATTATACTTAGTGATTGTGCCTAAAATACCAGACATAGGAACTCCTCATTTAATGACCAAGTTATGGTCCTGAGGCTATGTTGTTCAATGAGCTGGCCTCTAAATGAGGAATCATATATGGTAGGCACATCACAGTTTTCAGACTCCAATTTGATGACTTTTTATTTGCATAATTTTTATCTGCACTACTGTAATGTATAACAGCATAAAACTTCAGAACTGTACCACACTGTAGTATACAGTATAATTAGCAAAACTTAAAGTACTGTAAAAACAAGGTACACTGTACAGAAGGACATTGATGCTATATAAACAAGATGTATAGAACTATACAAAAAAAAGGTCATAAGTCCAAATAGTCATTAAACAGGTAGGTCATTCTTTTAAAAAATGTATTTAGTACAGGGTCTAAAGGGTCTCACTACCCAGATCAGACTCGTAGTGATCCTTCCTGTTTTTCAGCCTCCCAAGTGCTGGGATTACAGGTGCGTGCCCCCGTGCCCAGTCTGTCACTGGTGTCAGCGTGCCCTGGGGGTGGGGCCAGCACAGCAGGCCAGGGAGTGAACCCCTGCCCCCTGTGTCTGCCTACGTAGCTGCTTTAATTCGCTGAGCAATCTGGCCGGGCCCCAGGCAGGTCATTAAATGGGGAATGCCTCTCTATATAAGTTCCTGTATATTCACGATTACCTTGCTGTGGGTGAAGATTTTCAATATGAAGAGGGTACTCAAATACAAGCGAGGACACAGCAGAGCCTTTTGTCTGGCGGTGCAACACCACAGGAAAAATCCCACCGGCATGATCTCCAACAGCACACTGCAGCACACTGTCATTGACCATGGTCACGTTACAAGCAGCGTCATTTATCATCACTGAAATTTCTGACATTGCAGTACCGAAGTTAGATCCAAGGATCTCAATTTCGGTTCCTGGTGGACCTTAAAAAAGAAGCAAATGATATAAATACCTATTTAAATCCAATACTTAACACATGTATTCAAAGATATCTCTCTCCATTTTTGTAAATAAAATAATATCCAGTTTTTTTATTGCTATTGCTGTTGTTGATGTTTTTCTTGGTTTTGTACCTGACCACTCTACAGAGTTTTAGCTTTTTAATTCAGTTCAGTACAGAAGCAGAAAGAAGATCCGGAGTTACACAGCGCGAATGTCTGGACTGGAGCACACTTTGAGGATGAGGCCTACTAATCTTTATTTTTGGTAGTTGTTCAGAATTGACTATATCATTCTTAAGTCAAATATTTTCAACAAGTGTAAGTTGCTAATTGCATGTAAATAATTAAGTGTAAAGTAATACAGAAAAAAAATGAATCAATTTGAAGCTGTTGATGCTAAGGTTTTAAGTTAATATAAAGAGAATATATATTGAATCAAGAATTTCAACCTATCCTGCTTCTTCTTTTGACAAATGTATAATAAAGGCATTAAAATGTGCAACTTTGCATGAGTCGTCTAAATCAATGCTTACATGCCTAAGTTTTAAGTGATCAGCTAGTAATTGCCACAACTTGCTACAAACACCTGACCCTCAAGTAGGAATTTATTCAGTTAGTAAGTATAAGAATTACCATGTAACTGACTGTAGTGGGGATTACCAAATGTAAATCATTATATGTATGAATCATTATTATAATGACCATAAATTTGAATGAGACATTTTGTGTTAGGGTTAGTTTTAATGGACACACTAAAAATTTTTTTATGAATCTTAAAATGTTCTTTTAACATTTAACCTTCCAAATGGGACAGTGTGCTAAGTGTGATGGATTCTTTGTCTCTTCCATAAATTAAACAGCTCCTGTGTCACTTGCCTAAAAAAATCTTATATCATATGTAAATTGAAAAAGAAAGTCTAAGATAAAGATGAGAGAAAAAACTGGTACATGAAGATAAGGAATTAATGTCATTATTTTCCATGCCTACACATTTATGAATATGTCATTTCTATTATTAACATTTGTTTCTAAGAAGATGATATGTTAAAGAAAATTAAAAAACAATAATCAAAAATAAAAATAAAAAATAAAGAAAATTTTAACAGTAAACTCCCTAAAGGCAGATAGTATATCTTACCCAAACCTATTATATTTTCTGGATGTAAAGAAAAGCATTTGCTAAAATCCAACATTTACTGAATTCTTTATTAACTACACTTTACTTTTTACCATATAGGTACCTTAAAAACTTATGCAAACAAATAAACAAAACTTGCCTAATGAGCCGGGCGTGGTGGCGCATGCCTGTAATCCCAGCACTAGGGAGGCTGAGGCAGGAGGATTGTTGTGAGTTCGAGACCAGCCTGAGCTACAAAGTGAGCTTAAGGCCAGCCTGAACTGAACAGTGAGACCCTGTCTCAAAAAAAAAAAAAAAAAAAAAAAAAAAAAAAAAAAACTTGCCTAAAATTTTATGAAGTAGAAATATATGAATTTGAACCCGTCTCAAAGCCATGTTTTACCCATTACCCAACAGCTAGAATTCCCTACATTGATGATAAACATCCCAGTATCTTTAATATAAGTAGAAATAGCATAGAATAATTAGCATAGTAATCAAGGACCAAGAGGACATCTTAACCTAAGCTTGTAAAAGTGTGATGCTAAATAATCTAAGCAAATCTTATTTTGTAGCATTTCTCCACCTAAATGTGCCAACTACTTCCTTACAAAAGAACTGTCTGGTATCAACAATGTCAATTGGAGACTCATGGAAATAAAGTATTCTATTTTTATTTTTATTTTTTTAGGGAAGTGTCTATTGGGTGTTCAGGGTCTCTAGATCAGACTCCTAGTGATCCACCTGTCCACAGCCTCCCAAGAGCTGGGATTACAGGCACATGCCACCACACCTAGTCTCAGTTGTTGTCTCAGTGTGCCCTGGAGGCAGGGCTGGCAGGCAGAGATTCAATCTATGCCCCCTGCACCTGCTTGCAGGTGCTTTAATCCACTGAGCTATTTGGCTGGCCCAATAAAGTATTCCAAAATTAACCATGTTAGAAAATCATGTACTCATGAATTTTAACAGTTGTTTCTTCTGCTGTATCAACACTGATGATAAGAATTTATCCATTTTGGTCTACAGATAGGCATGCACTTTTTTCCTCATCTGAAATTTTTAGTCAAGTTGTTTCTAAATGGAAGTCATAAAGTGAGACTTCTCACAATTTGAATTTCAATTATTAATTGGGTTAAGTAAGACTGTATAAAAATCACAATAGTTATAAAATGTGTGAATGTATAAATTTTTAAAAGGTATTACCAGACAATAACACCGTCAATCTCCCTCACAGCCCTGTGCCACCCTTCACTTCTTACACAAACTTAGCCCGTTGTCCCTGAATTTTTCTGCTGCAACTCTGAAAGTCCCCTTTCAGCAGTGTTTTATAGCTGTGCTGTCCTGGCTATTTGAATGCATTCCATGTGTTTAGCTTTCAGGGGAAGATCTAGAAGTCGCTGGTCAGTGAATAAACTAGATGGCACTCTACCTGCACGTTTCTAAAGCCTGCTCTTCTGTGGACAGCACTTGGGAGCAACAACCACCATATTTCTTTACTACACCTTGTAAAAATGCTCATGAGAGAGGACTTCTAGGATTGCTTCAGAAAGAAATAAGAACCATGGAGTAAGTGAGTTTGAAGGAGGGGGGATTCATAGCCATGTGAATCATATTTATGGATTTTACTGTAACTCTCTACTAATAAATACTGAAAATATAACACCAAGATAATAAAAAGGCAGGTAGGTACCTGTGTTTGGGGTGATTCCTCTGAGAAATGGGGTATCCTCCAAGGCATACGTGAATGACAAAGGAGGGTAGTGAGCTCCATTCACCAAGATCTGCAGAGCGACAAGTCCAGCTCCCCCTGCTGGGGTGCTGCAGTGGACCTCACTGGAGTTGGCAAACATAATCTGACAGGGGCCCTCCCCAACTGTGACCGTGGTATTATCAGGTAGGAAACCGTTCCCTGTGATGACCAAAGTAGTTCCACCACCAAGGCTTCCAGAGGTTGGGGAGACAGCCGCGACCATGGGACTGCTGACCGTCAGGTTTCCCAGAGCCAAGCCTTTAGGGCCTACCACTACTCTGACAGGATGAAGCCCGGCTGGGAGGGAGGACACCAGAACAGTCATGTTATTTTCATTCACGTCCATTGGCCGGAACTGTTGATTTCCAATGAAAACAGCAATGTCTTCCAACATAGTCCCCAAACCTTCTCCTTCAATAAAGACTTTTGTAGGTCCTGTGATATTGCTTGGGAAGATTCCTGTTGCATAAGGAGTGATGCTATCAGAATAGGAAAAGCTGCAGCTCCCCTGACACAGGGCAGGCACCCCACGAATCAGAAGCTGCACATTCACAAGCTGCTGGGGAGCAGGGGATGTTTCACATTCAATGGTTGTATAATTCACTGTGAGAACTTTACATGGGAAGTGACCCATAAAGACCTCAACACCGGCCGAAGAAACTGCAAACCCAGAGCCTTGAATGTTCACTCTCGTCATTCCTGTCGTTGACCCTGTACTCGGCCACACCATGTTGATGTTCGGCAAGAGAACAAATCGTCTGTCCAATTCATTGGACAAGGTGTTGATAGCAGTGCCAAGGTTGTAGACAACCAAAGTGACAGACTCTTGGATGCCAACCTCCATGGAGTTTTGAGGGTCAATACGGCACATGATAGAATTGGCACTACTTTCTTCTACAACACAAGGGTAGTGACCAATTGTAACCTGAAAGGAACCACATTATTTCAGTATGAACTTAATTTTTTTTTTCTTTTTGCAGAACCAGGGATTGAACTCAGACCCTTGCGCTTGCCAGGGAAGCAAGGCCCTGGCCCTTGAACTTAAATTTTGTATTAGCAGCAACTATAATTTTAAAAGGCTAATTCTGTGGAAACTTTTCTATTCACAAAGTTGATATTAGAAGCTCATTACAACATATACTAAAATACCTTTTAGATTAAATTATGATTGTTTGCATGTTCATGACTGTGTTATTCATGATATCCCAGAAGGGAAAATAACCCAAATATTCATCAATTGATGAAAACAGGTAAGTGTAAAATATGATGCACCATACAATGGAATATTGTTCTGCAGTAAAAAGAAATGACACAGTGAATAAATGTTTATCCTGACACAGTAGATAAACCTTGCAATGTTATGAAGAAGTCAGGCACAAATGAAACAAATATTATATGGTTTGATTGGTAGAAATGTCCAGAAAAGACAAAACCAAGGGATGGAATGAAGACTAGTGATTGTAATGAGTTGGGATGGATGGAATGGTGGCCACAAGGTCAAAGGGATAGAAGCTTTTTTCTGTGGTGTTACGGTTTGTGTCTAGTTGTTCCCTCCAAGCCTCATGTAAGTCATGGGGTAGAATTCTAGAGTTCGTGATTAACTCATGATGTACTGGGATTATGGGTGTGAGTGCAGTGTGCAGTACCCCACCTGGGCCAGGGAGCCTGAATGCAATTTTTTTTTTTTTTTTTTTTTTTTTTTTTTTTGTGGAACTGGGGATTGAACTCAGGCCCTTGCCAGTGAAGTGCTTATTCCATTGAGCCATCTCCCTGTTCCCCCTGAATGCAATTTAATGAAACAGACACCTCTGTTGCTGTTGTTGCCAGTGCTCCTCCCATTTGCTTTTTTTCTTTTTATGTATTTAGGATAGGGTCACAGGGTCTCACTATGTAGATGGGACTTGTAGAGATCCTCCAGTTTTCAGCCTCCCGAGTGCTGGGATTACAGGGGCGTGCCACCACAGCCAGTCTCCAAACATCTCAGCATGCCCCAGGGGCAGGGCTGACCTGGCCATCCCAAGACACTGCACTCTGCCCAAGCAGGGGATTTAGTTTCCATTTGCTTTTGCTATCTTGTTGCTTTCCACCCCTCTGAGTGGCTGCTGTCTGCCATGTGCTGCTCTGCCTTGGATCCAACTGAGTACGCACTGAAACCTCTACTAACCAAAAGCTAAAAAATCCTTTTCTTCCTTAATTCTGGGTGTTGTCCCAGCAACAAGAGAAAAGTAGCTGAGACAAATGGTAAAGAAAATGTTCTAAAATTGTGATAATGGGTGAATAGACTGTGAAAGAAAGTGTGTGTGTGTATGTGGGTGAATTGTATGGAATGTGAATTACATCTCATAAGGGTGGTAAAACCACAATACGAGAGTGTGGTCAAACATCCTTTTCAAATGTATGGAATTTCAAAGACGATCTACATGTTCTTACCTTATTAGCACATGTGAGATTACTGAAGCCACTTCCAGTAATTGTTATCAGTTCATTTACTGTCCCAGCGGATGGAGCAATGCTGCTTATAGATGGTGACACACAACTTGAAAGCTCAAAGAGAAATGCATTTGAATATTTCACCTCCGTATCCTCCGCACCACACAGGGGTTCTGTTGCTAGGCAGCTGGCCACAGGGCTTCCCGAGTGCAACCTCTCAGGTCCTCCTTTAGACAAAGAACTTCCTGTAAGTCATGGATACTATTCTAAAATAAGAACTGTTTTCCCACTGCATTACTCTTTATTTCACAAAGGTAGTTTTAAATTCTGGTAAATTTTTAAATGACAAGAAAGCCTGGTCCTAAGCAAGACAACTGCATTAAAGATTAGTTGTCAATTTGTTCAAGGCCAGTTCCCATAGGGGAAATAGAACAGCAATGTCACCAAATGTTTTAATATATTTTGGGCATATGAACAATGTCGGAACTCTTTGACATTTAATTTCATTTGAGGCATACAAGGATTCCAGGAGGTGGGCAGGAAGGCATTAACATCACCCTTATTTCACAGAATAAATTCTAGTCTCGCAGTGATGCAAAGTCCTTCAGGGAATGCCTAGGAAGGTCACAGAAACCCTGGGCCACCTCGGTGACAGTTTCCATCTTGAACCATCTTACCCTGAGCATAGGTGGCTTCAGTGCTACCCACAAATAGGTGCAGAGGAAGGTGCCTGGTTTCAGCTGGTAAAACCTTAATGACTCCTTGGAGGGAGGCAGAGCGAGCCTCGTCAACATAGCCACTGCTGTAGTAATGGGTTCCAGGAGAGGTAAATTGGTAAGAGAATGAACCTGTCGTAAAACAAGATTGTACACAATAAATACAAGTGATTAATGTGTCTTTTAAAGGCAACTGAAGACATTTGAAATGCTCATTTAAGTGTGTATGTGTGCCTTATTTTTAATGTGTTTGATATTTCAACAGGAAGTAGTCAGAAAATCACTCCCGGGCTATAAAAGAGCTATTTTGTATAGTGAATTTATCCCAGGAGGACAAGATACAACATTAGTTGTTTAGGTAATCATAGCAAGTTTGACAAAATTAACCAAACTTTAAGAAAAACTCAGATCAAAATGAAATATTTTAAAAGCAATGGTTATATTTTTACCTATATAGAAAAACAGACAATCTAAAAGGCCCACTTTATACCAAGCACAAGAAATAAACACCTTTAAAGCTGATTTCAATCAACAGAAGTTCATCACTTGCACCAGATTGGTACAATTAACATATATATTCCTCTTTACACTGTCTTTTGCTATTTCAATGTAGTTTTCAGTTATCACAGAATTAATAAAGATATTTCTAGCACCAAAAGTTATTTCCCTGTGTAGAGAATAGCTTGCTTACACTCATTTATAACATTATTTCTAAAGCCATAAAATGCCAGGTAAGCCATTGGTATAATTTTCTATATTGTTCATTTGAAAGTATGCTAAATAGACACAAAATGTCCTGTTATTATATTTAGAAGAAACAAGCATGGTGTGAAATTTAGTAAAATGGAAACATACCTGATAAAGATTTTTGTCTTCCATTTGTAAATCCCTTGCCGTTGTAACTCACACTTCCAGGGCTGGGGACAGAGAATACTCGGTATCCTATGCCCCTAAGAAGTGGATGTGCACGCCACTGCCATATCACTGTGTCTCCTACAGACACATTCAAGACTGATGGTGACCAGGCATAACCTAATCCATGCACTGGGAGCAAGAATTGAATCATATTTCAAGAGAAAAAAAAAAGATAAAGGAGTAAATGTCTTAATGAAGTTTATAAGCATTGTGTTGCTATACAGTCCCCTATTTTTTTGACCAGGAATTAAACTCAAGACCTTGTATACAGTCACTGTTTAGTTAACACGGTGAAACTCTATTATGAGTACAGTTGAAGTGCTCAGCAGAGATAAATAGGAATACTACAACATATAATGACATGACAAGGAAGAAATAAGTTACACAACCCCAACATTGGTAACCCAAAGACAATTTGAAAAGCAGGGTCATTCAATAAATCATTCAAAAATATTACATAGAATATTCTTAAAGCTCTGATTAATTCTTTATGCTTACGAATTTTCTGGGACTGGGAGATAGCTCAGAGGTCTAAGCGCCTGCCTGGCAGGTGCAAGGTCCTGAGTTCAATCTCTGGTACACACGCTGTTCTGGCCCCAGAGCACCATGCCACCCTGAAACCAGGAATACTTGCACCCTGAAACAGGAATAATGCCTGTAATCCCAGCTCTGGGGAAGCTGAGACAGGAGGATCACTATAAGTCTGAACTATGTAGTGAGACCCTGTACCAAAAGAATAAAAATGTTAAAAATACAAGAAAAGAATTTTATGAAACATACAAGCACCAAAATACATAAATTTCAACTTGAGTGTACATTTAAGACCTCTGACTGATTCTGAAGTCCATCGGGAGGGTCTTCCCTGCAGCCCAACCAAAAGTAACTCTGGAGCATGGGGATTATGAAGTCCAGCCTTTTAAATTCAGTTTTACCATGAATGCAGGCCATGTATGACCCCTGTTAAGAGGATACCAATGAGAGTTATGAAAGAAACAATTCTTGTTATTCTTTTCTTTACGTATTTTAGTATAGGGTCGCATACAGATCCAACAGGGTCGCATACAGATCCAACTCATAGTGATCTTCCTGTTTTCAGCCTCCCAAGCACTGGGATTACAGGCACGCACGTCACACTCAGTCTCTTTCGCCATCTCAGCACTCCCCAGGGGTGGGGCCAGCAGGATACACCGGAAATTACCCCCCCCATACACACAACCCTGGTCTGCCTAAACAGGTGCTTTAATCTGCAGAGCTCTCTGGCCAGCCCTAAGAAACAACAATTCTTATTCATGGAATCATTTGAAATATAAAGTAAATAAGAAAGTAATTGCATACTAAAGAGGTTTCCTTATTCATAATATGTAAATGGTGAGAGGTACCTAAATCATCCCCATCGTTGGTAATTCGGAACACATTCCCTGTTGAATGAAGAGTACATTTTATGATGCTTTCTGATGACGATGTAACATTGCAGGGGAAAGAACCTAGAATCAAGAAGGGGATACTACGTTTTTTCTCAAATATGTTTTATGAACTGTAGAGATAAAGTAACATTAGTAAACATCAAAGGCTTGCAAAAGTTCTTCAGTTATATGATAAGATATTGGTACCTTGTTTTAGATGGTAAGCATGATTGACTATTGATTATTTTCAACACAGAGCCTCTCTTTAAAGGGATCTATACATATTAAATACATAATTATAATTTGTTCGAAAATTAAAAACTGAAAAGTAGTTACTTTTACTTTATCCTCTAAAACAAATACATTTTTCACAGTGACAGAAAAATGAACTTTTCATGGTTGAATTTCGGTAATTTTAACTTGGTATCTGCGGTGCATCTGTAAGCTGGGAAAATGATACAACTTGTGAGAATACAGCTCTTACCTAAGAAGACAGAATTCTCAGTCTGTACTGTGCTGAACCCCGTACCAGTTATAATGAGTTCAGTCCCACCGTACAAGGATCCTCTCTGTGGAAACATGTCTGTCACTTCCAAGATGTACTGTACAGAAGCATTTAACTTGTCACTGAGAAGGAGAAAGGGAAAGATTTTTTCAGTGCAATGGGTCCACATTCCTAACTCTTGCTAGCCTATAACGTCTTTAGGAAAATGAAATATTTGAATATAAACATATGTAGTAAGGCAATAGCTTTCCACTACATAATCTGGTCACTGTCAGTGCTAATACTCCTAAAATTAGATTTCTGAAAATTTAATTGCAAAAAAGCATGTGACATGGAAGGTCTTGAAATATTATGAATAACTATGGTTATGAGAACTGAGATCTCAAAAATAAATGAAATCATATAAAATAGTTTGTATATTCATTAGTGTAAAATATAAAGACAGCTCTATCATTCCATGTTTGTTGGAAATATCAGAATTTTCCTCCTCACTGTTCCAGTGCGTGGGTTTTTAATTCACTTTCTTTTGTTACAGACAGAGTACCTGCTGGGAGGCCATCTACACGTACAATACTTTCCTATACAGAGTTGACTCCCACATTCCAGTTCCCACAATAACTACTCGGGCAGAAAAACCCCAATAAGTCTTTGTTTTGACTTGCATTTAACTTCCTCCACATCACTGAATTGGTACTTCCTTGACTACCACCTACATAACTACAGAATTTGTAGGATGCGCATTCGGTACATTATATCATCCAGCCCAAGCACGAAGTAGTGGTTCTTCCAGAACTCATGTGGACCCCTTGCTATGGATCTGAAAAGAAACATAGTCCTTGGGTTGCTTAGTTATTTTCACTTTCTATGAGATTTCACTGTAGTCATCTCTCCTGCCATTGAGCCACAAGCTTTATTTGCCTTTATCTTTGATTTAATCCTCAAATTCCAGTATTTTCTTTTCTTAAGTATTCTTGCAAGTGTCTTCCTCACATAAGAAGTAAAATTACCAGTTAACAAATAGCTTAGGGAAGAATACACTATACTCCTACAAGAACTAAAAAAAAAGATTCTCTCTCCTATTTTTAAATGATTGGCTCTTTTCTACCCATTGCTTAACTATCACCATTTCAGAGTATCCTTACCTATTTCTGAACAAGTTCACACCTTCTATTACATTCTCTTATGCTACCTGGTTCACTCTCTCTCTCTCTCTCTCTTTGGCAGAACCAGGGATTGAACTCAGGCTGTTGCACTTGCCAGGGAAGCAGGTATTCCACCGAGCCATCTTCCTGGCCTCCTGGTTCTCTTTTTCATAGCTGTTTTCACCTTTATATGTAAGTGACTGATGGAGTTCTCTGTTTGACATCTTTCCTACAAAATTGTGAGCTCCATGCAGGGAACATGAACTTCTTGTTTTCTCCTACAAATCCAGCAATATGCAAGTGCCTGCCCCCTAGAATTTGCTTTATCAGTATTTCCTGAAGGAATGAAAATTGTGTGACCTATGCACAAATCTAGTCATGAAGAGAATTTTACAACCTAATCTGAGTGATATTATTTGCAAAAAAGGGAGGTTCCTAATGACCCCTTAAGGATTTTCTTAAAATATTTTGCAAACAAGAGATTCAGAAAACTAAAGAGAGCTATTAACACATCACAGATTATCTTGTCCTCTCTTGATTCTATTGCCTAGTAGAGTGTTTCATAACTCTTTCAAGTTTGTGGGCAACACCATACCTTGTTGATGCAAAACCCCAGTTTCCAACTTCTACATAGAAAGAGTGTTTTCCAGGAGACAACAGTGGTAAAAGGCATCTAATATCTGTGAGGTTCCAGTGGAGAATTTGGCAGGATTTCCCTCCAACATACACCTCCACGTTCCGTGTGAGCTCATTTCCAAAGTTATAACCTTTAATTGTGAAGTTAACATCTCCTATTATTTTAAAAGAAAAAAAATTCAAAAAAGGTTCACATTATTATCCAGTGAGAAATTTCAATATTAAATAAACAACTTGCTTTATCTTTTATTGGACTAAGGAAATCCTAACACTTTCCGAGGAAAAGGCAAGATGAGAGGAGCTGATGGCTGCAATATGAGGATGAAATTCATGCTTAATTGCTTCAGAAGAAAAAAGTAATGGGACAAATTACTGTTTAAACAAACAATATTTTCACCATAGTGCATATGTTTAATGCACAATTATAATTGAGCAATGTTAGTAAAGAATAAAAAAGAACTTCATTATATCTTAAGAAATAACACTGAAGAAGAAATTATGCATTGAAAGATGTTCTAGAGGTAGTGTTGTCTGTGTATATAGAATGATTTTTCTTGTTGAAAAATGTCTTACCTATAATTGTCCGTATTTTTGGATTAAAATCTGTTATAACTGGAGTTTGTAAGCAATTATATCGGAAAACATTCCTGGCAGTGGCTTGAAATCCATTGGTGATAACTGATATATCAACTGTGCCCTCGCTTCTCTAAAATAAGTGAAATAATAAAAAAATTAGAGAATATTAAATTCCAAGATATGAAAATTCAATGTCTGAAAATAAAATGAATTAATAAACTTCTGAAGATGTTTTGTTGGTATCAAATACAGGCTAAATATGTGACTTCTCAAGTTAAAGATTTATGATACGGTAGTTTGCAGGTAGTATGATCAATTTATTGACTCCACAGTACTGGATTGTAAGAGCTCTACCATGTAGTTGAAATGCTCTAGACAAGTGGGTCCCTAATTGATAAAAGATCAGATACTGTAAGCTTTTGTTTCTGTTTTTGTGGTACCAGAGATTGAACTCAGGACCTTACCTTGCCAGGCAAGCATTTATTCTACTGAGCCATCTCCCTGGCCCCTGCCTGAATTATTAAAACTACTTAGTAGCATTATTGTTTTTTTTTCTTTCAACTTTTATTTTATCTGCTAAATTTTTTTTCAGCCTCCAGTGCTGCTAGAATATTAAGTTGTCTTACTTTGTAGTTACTTCTATTATTTCTAGTAGAACGTGCTATTTAATTAATATTGATTTATGTGTCTGTCTTTTTTTCATGATTTTAAGCATGTAGAATGTGGAGCTGGTATTTTGTGAGTATGAGAAGAAAGATGTTGAAGAAATGACCCTAAAGAGCATAATGGAAATCTAAACTTTCTCGAAAATGTTTCACTTGCTTAACTTCTGCTCAGATGCTCCCTAATTCATAAGACTTCAAACATAGGAGCAAATGACAGAAACCAGAGGTCTTACTTTTGGTGTTCTGCAGATTATTTTATTCAAATTGCCTTCAGTCACATTACAGGTTTCATTTTCAACTAAAACCTTTGAATTTTCACTAAAGCCAAATCCAGATAGGGTTAATAGAGTCCCACCTTCACAAGAAAAACAAAAGAAAAAAATAAAGCAGACCAATTATAACAACATCTAAAAAACAATAGTGATACACAATGTACATTTGTTTTGAGACATTCTTAACAGGCAGATTAATTTTGCACAGTGCTTTCTTCTTGCTCATACTACAAGGGAAACTACGCTGTTTCTGTTCCTTCTATCATTCCTTAGGGGGGAAGTAAAAGTGAATTAAGACACAAAAATCCCAGTTTTAGAACCTCTAAATAAAATAAAATCTAAGGAAAATATGATGAACTAACAACACCAAGAACGTTAAACCAAAGCAAAAACTAAACATGAGAAGAAGGAAAGGGAAATGAAAGAAAGAAAGAAAGAAAGAAAGAAAGAAAGAAAGAAAGAAAGAAAGAAAGAAAGAAAGAAAGAAAGAAAGACACTGAACACAAAGCAGGACAAGAAAAATGTATTATTTTCTCTCCACTCTCTTCCTCAACCTTCCTTGGCTTGATTAGTTCCCAGAACTTCTTCTGGGTCAAGCAGCTCCATTGAGACAATGGTTACAAATGAAGCAGCTGGTAAGCAGAATAATAGCTAATAAATCTTATCTTGACATAATTAATGAGCTTGTTATGGAAACATGTAATAATTGATGATATTAATTCAATAACCTAAGATGTAAGTATGAACATTCACCCTGATTTGTGCTCTGTAAGAAACAAAAGAATTAGCCAGCTGTTTAATCACCATACCGTCTAAAAAGAGATGCCCCTTTGTTCTAGGTAGGAAGCTTTGAGTTCCTCTCTCTTTGCCCTGCACCCAAAACAGCACAATGAAATGTGAAAAAGTACACGATTCTCTCAGTTGAGAACTATCCACTAACAACTTATTACCTGCCAGGCTTCCAGAATCAGGCCAGATGTGCGAGATTTGACTCTGATAAATGAAGCAAAATCCCTCGCTGTCTGCACTCTGTGCTAGTCCAATATCAGCCACCGACACTGCAACTGGTAAACGTCCAGCGCTTCCATGCAGAATCTGGCATTTAATCTCATTTTCTTGTAATGAAAAAGAAGGAGAATATGGTAAAGCAAATGAGTTTGTTGAGACAAAATTATTGATTTTGGGGTTTTTTTTGCAGTACCAGGAATCAAACTCAGGACCTTGTGCCTGCCAGGCAAGCACTTATTCCATTGAGCTATCTCCCTGACTAAAATTTTATATTTGTAAATATTAACATTCACTTAACATACTTCTGAAGAAAACTGCCCATATGTTAATAGGAAAGGATGATCTCTGGGGAAATAGCTTTATAAATTACCCAATTTTTATTAATTACCTGAGTCAGGCAGCCCTAGAAAATAGACAAACCAAGAGTGAAAGCAAAGTAGAAGCATGTTGTCATAATTTTTAAAATCCTAATTTTCAATGCATTTATATTCACAATTCTAAAATTTTTGGTTCAACCTATTGTTTATGTGTAAATTTGAGTAAAATTAGTTTTATCAATAAAAACTAAATTTAATGATTTCTTAGAACTATCTGTCAGAACTACTTACTGATAAGTACAGTAATGGCTGTTTGGTCTCAACAACGCACAGAAAATTTAAATTGTAAATAATAGAAGTGAGTTGCAATGTGGCTTTGCTTATATAATTCCAATCTATTTAAATTAAGAAAGATACCTAGGGGCCAGGGATATAGCTCAGTAGAATAAGTGCTTGCCTGGCAAGTGCAAGGTCCTGAGTTCAATCTGTGGTACTGGAAAAAGAAGGACATCTAGCATTATGAAAGTAACTTTAGGAAAGAAAAAATGACTAATTTATTTCAAGAGACAGACAGTGTTAATGTCTGTCCCAATTTCAAGAAATAGACAATGTGGATGTTTTCTAAAGTTTATATCGTTGGACAGAGGTGCTGTTAGACTAGCTGGCCACATCGTTTTGCTTCAGGAATCATGTGGCACTGTCAATATCAGCAGAAACACTGGGACCCTAGAGTAAGGTGTTCACCATGTTTGTGTCCCACAGGGACACAGAAAAGACCTGATGTGACCACTTTCTAAAGGACCAAAGAGAAAGAACAGAATTAGCTGCTACAAAAGTGAAGACCCTGTATGTAACATGCAACATTAGTCTTTGGTTCATAATCATAAAGAATGTAAGGCATTTTCCAGGCCAGTTTACCAACTTCATGACTCCTTAGAGTACACTAAGATGATCTTGTTTGTAATATAGCTCTTGGACTCCTCTTTCTCTTAGATAAGAATAAGAAGTCACTGTAATTTTTCAAAGAACCTACCCTCCACAGAAAGAAGAGAGCAATCAGTTGGTCCAACAGAGACTGACACAGCTGGGCTGGGAGAGAATCCAGAGCCTACTATGGTTAGAATTGTGCTTTCCTCATAGGACCCTGAAAGTGATCAAATTTAGGTAACAATATCAGAGTAACAACATTAGACTGCTATGAAATACAATATTTCTTATATAAAAACCAGTTTATCATCTAAAATATATACACAATAAACCTAAAATAATAGGAAGTGAAAACATTTTACTCTTTTTTTTTTGTACCAGGGGTCAAACTCAGCACTTTACATTTGCCAGGCAAGAGCTTATATCACTGAGCTATCTCCCCAGCCCAAATATTTCACTATTAAAAGTGTCTGGGTTTGATTTATACCTATATATACATTCTACCTATATATGCCATCATGCATGATAAAAATTCCATGTGGAATTAAATAGCTAAGAAGGAAAAAGCAAAACTTCAAAAATTTTAGAAGTAAATATAATCCAATCTCTCAAAGTTGATGAGGGTTTCTTAAATAAAATTAAAATGCTATGCTTAACATGCAAGGCAAGAAACATAAATCAATGATTTAAATGTTTCCATGAGCCACATATAAAACCAACATACAAGGGATATACTG
Organism: Ctenomys sociabilis; assembly: GCA_004027165.1. Lineage (NCBI taxonomy): Eukaryota > Metazoa > Chordata > Mammalia > Rodentia > Ctenomyidae > Ctenomys > Ctenomys sociabilis. The sequence continues at coordinate 36,472 of PVKA01012796.1, forward strand.
GGAGAAGATACGCACCATACAAAAGATTGATAAACATAATATATAATAAATAGTTACAAGTCAATTTTAAAAAGACAATACAATAAAAAAGACAAAGATGTTAAATGATTTTCAGAAGAAAAATAATCTGAATGTCCACAGAAGATATGAGAAGATTCTCATGTGTATTGCTAACCATAGAAGAGATAAATTAAGACAATGACAATTTCATTCACAGTTTGACCATAATTAGGAAACTGATAATTTCAAATATTAGCAAGGACAGGGGAAAATGATACTCTCCTACCAGCTGGTACTAGAATAAATCTAGAGGACAACTGAGTTATCTAGTAAGCTGAATACAAAACTACCCAGTTATTATCCAGCAATTTTGTGTCAAGATGTATATCCTGAAGACATTCTAAACTATATGTAATGGTAAATTTATAAGGGAAGCTCAAAAGAGTCTTATTTATGAAACAAAAAAATCACACACAATCTAAATGCCTACTAAAAGACAAGTAAATCAGTATGTTTATAAAGTACTTTAAAGTGATGCTAGGAATATCTACAATCAAGTACGCTATCATGAAACACATTATTGATGAAAAAAGAAACGAGGTATTTATATTGTACTATATCATTAATAAGCCTCAAACATGCCCAAATAACCACAGATATGTGCCATATACAAAGGATATGAAAACGGCATGGAGAACACACAAAATTAGTTACTGTGATTGTCCCTGGGGAGTTACTGGAGGACCAAGAGGTGGTGCTTAAAAAAGACGTTAGCTGTTCCTGTAATATATTTTTTTCTTCTTACATTGATGACTGGAAGTATATGTGACAAATATTATCAGCTGTTAACTTTTAGTGAAGAAAAAAATTATATACCATTCTTCATAGTTTTCATATTGATTACAACAGTGAAAGGCAATTCAGATTGCTAGATATTTTGGATAATCTTTTAAAAGTGCAAATAAAAATAGAAACTCATTACAAGATGCAAGGACAGATGCAAGAAAAGATATCAAAGCATTATAACCAAATGCTCATCAAGTTATTACTGAGATTTTTGACACAATGTAACATGAATTATCTGAATGTTAATATCATTATCGCAAAAAATCTGAACATATTTTTTCAACCTAAAATAATAGCACTATTTAAACATTTTAATGGGTATGGGATGATTTATAACTAGTGGGTGAAGTTTCTTACTGGCCACTGCACTCAATATATGATGATAGTATTTGAGCTTATCTTTTTGATTAGAAAATATCACCCCTTGTAATGCTTAATCTTGCTGTTAACTTTAATCTCCAGGAGCTCACCACAAAGAGTGACGACATTATTTTGAGCAATAATATGCTGTGAGAAAAATGGTACAATGTGTCCTCTGAACCAGGTGAGTACTTGCCAATAATTTTTCTGTCTTATTCTCAAATGTAGCACTTAATCATGTTTTATTAAACAGAAAACTGTGTCATTACTAGCCTTTGAGTACCAAATCTCCTAGAAAAAGTGACCTCACATGGGGACAGACTCCACTTAAGCCCTAGTTTAATTGAACAAATACTCCTCAAACTCAGAATAAAGTTTTAGGGACTGATGCCAACTGGTGAAAAACGGAGTTTAAAAGATTAGCAACTGATACATGTCAAAGAATGTAGGTACTTCAGAAGCGAAAAGTTAAAGAGAGAGAGAGGAAGAAAAATATGGAAAGAAAGCCTTTGTAAATGCGGAGAGGAGAAGTTAGAGGGATAGTAGGAGAATGGGGGAAAAGAAACAAGTGACATCCTGTACAGGTATACTGTATTATAACTCTATGATGAATGTGATCATTATGTACATCTAAAGTGTACCAATAAAAAATACTGTACTTCAGCTTCAAAGGCATTTTTATTCAAAATAAATAATTAGTGCTTTTCCCAAAGTATTCTTATACGGTAGATTTTTTTTCCACTTCATAGAATGGCCTGCTTGCCTTCATTGGTTATACCAGGATAAACATACCTTAAAAATCATTATCAATACTTTTATTTTTCTAGACACCTTTCATCTCATAGTCCAACTTAAAAAGCAGGAGGTTACCTTGAGAAGGGCTTATGGCCAAGATTTGGGGTGTGGCTGTGGAATCCCATGTAAAACTACAGTCACCTGAACATTTTGCTGGAATTCCATTGATATAGACTTCAACCTTTAGGAAAAGAAGCACAGAGTCAGTGAAAAGAGGCATGGAGGTATCAGGGTCATGGAACATGCTTAGATTTGGAACAAATGCAATTATGGCTGCTTGCTGGTCTGCAAAAATTAGTCTGCATGTTTTCACTGTGATAGTCACTTATTCATTCTGCGAATGTGTCCACTGTGTATCGAGGACAGTTGCGAATGTTAGGGCTATAGAAAACACAACATTAAACAACACAGATGACAACAGTTCTGTCATCCAACCTATATTTCAGTAGAGAAGTAGTAAAACCATAGAAGAAGGTGAACCATAAATGAAAAAAAGTACATGACTGTTACTCCAGGAGTTAATTATACTATTTATTCTTCAATTTCCTCCTCACTAGAATGGAGACATTAATAATTACTTCACAGAGCTAACATGAAAATTAAATTTAAAAGTACATTTTCTAATTCTGGTGGAAGCTGATCTTTTTGTCAATTTTATTTTAAAGGGAGAAAAACAAAATTTCAATACAAGATAATAGGAGGGTAACAATGGTTAATACATTGCATATTGGTATATTTAAATTAGTTTCTTAGAGTACAAGATACCAGCATTTAATTGTCCAAATAGTCAACTCATTACTTAATCATAAGGAATGTCACTTTCCCAAAAGCCGTAAGTAATATTTTTGGTTGATCAACTTTTATTTTTTTATTTATTTTTTTTTTTGATCAACTTTTAACCCAAATATTCACGAAAACATAGACAAATCATCTTCCAGTTTTACCATGCTTTACTTTATTACAACTTAGTTATATATTTAAAATTAAACAGTATGAGAAAAATTTCAAAAATACCTGGGGCTGTTGATGGGGGGTGCGAAGGAGATCTCCAAGTATGCGTTGTCTGAATAAGCCGCCTTCCTTTATCTTTGTAACGGTCACATTAGCCTTTTCTCCAATAATATTGGAATCATTAATCTATTTTTACACAAAAAGATTTTATTAGAATGGCTATGATAAGCACAACAACTCAAGTTTTTCTTGAAATGTCAGAATTAATAAGTCTAAAAAAATATGTTATTCAATTTGATTGTCTTAAAATTTTTTATCCTTTCGTTGAATAGGGTCACTTGGATAAATTATTGCTGAGTAATTGAAAATAGAGTTTTCTATCTGATAATTCAACTTTCCCTTTTATCATTTTATACATCTGACTACTCTGGTTTTTCATCCACTCCCTGAATTATTTTTTCTCTGTGTGTTTAAAATGAAGCCTGATCAAGCCAGCATGTACAATCTGATCACTACAAAATCCCTTGGGCAGTACGGCAACATTCTGATAGATACAGGGGCTAGAAAAGAGATAGTCTCCATGTTGGCCCACACACAAGCCAAAGCACTGAAGAAAAGAAATGATGAACATGGAGATCGGGCAATAAAGAGTAAAGAGAGTGGGTGTGCAGAGACCAGCAGTGATAAGCGGGTGGAGGCCAGTCATGAGACTTGCATCAGTTCTGGAATTTTCTAATGCTAGTTCCTGGCCATGCATCTTAAAATAACCCTCACCTCTGTGAGACTGTTACTCTCTTGCACATTCCTGCAGACTTTTGTTCTGTGTTTATATACATTTTTTTTTTTGCCTCCTACTTTTCTACCTCTCCTCCCCTACTAATGACTTCATAAGTAGAGTTCTGTACACTTTGTACCTGTGTTAAATATATGTGGATTTATGCGTTTATCATAACAACCATTCTACTATTGTTGAGATTTAAGTCTCTAGGCTTTTACTAGGAAAAATAATGCAGTAGTGACTACCTTCTATGCCCACATAATTTTACATCTATGTTATTCTTTCAGTAGGGCAGAGAATAAGGCTGTTGAATCATAAAGCAGTATCTATATTCAGACACTATGATCACTAGTCAGGAAAAGGTACTAATTTATCTTCTCATCGACAGTGCATAGGGAAGTGTTTCCCACACTCTTAAGCACCTTTTGTTTGTGTCTAGACTAATTTCTTCATATACTCTGGGGATAAGTCTTCCCCAGTATAAATAAGCAATGGCAACTAAATGAGGTCTGTAGGTGTGAGATCCTCATGAATTTGGAAAAGTTACCTTTCTAATTACAAAAAAGAATCCAAGGCCACAACACAGAGTATGGTCCTACTGTTAAAGACATTGCAGGTGATTTTTCTTGGCCCCACCTCACAGTACATCTGAATTTTGTTCAGGCTCCCTCAGCTTGTATTCTTCCTGCTTCTCTCTGGGAGGCTCCTATGACATACATCCTGGGCTTCCATGTGGGCCAGAGAATAAAATATCACACATTGTTCTCCATGAAGGAGAACACCTAGTCGACCTAGTGTGGGACAATTTTCTGTTCAAATTCTTTAAATATATTTTCAGTCTAAAGTTTGAATTTTTAAAAAACCCATAGTCTCCAATTCTTCTTAGAGAGGGGCAGAGTACAAAAAAGCAAACAGCATGCAAAGGGGAAGCCAAGCCAACTGCAGGAACCTGTAGAAGATTCTGCCTTCCACATGCGCTTCTCCAAGTGATGCCCCAGGAGTACCCAGCACAGGTTCCCTCTCGTGTCACGGTGACTCGCCCCACCTCCTCCAGGCTCTGGAGAGCAAACTGCACCTCTGTAGCTGATGCAGCAGCAGGGATGCCTGTGGTCACAGAGGGAGAGCAAGCAGCAGAAGTCAAAAGTCACAAGCTAGACTTTCTCTTCAGAGTACACAAGCCATGTCACTTGTAAGCTACATGTCCTTCCCTACAGTGAAAATTAATTTTCTACCTTATTTATATGAAGAGTTTACACATTTCTAAGAGAGAAAGATTATATTAGTAATATATCTCAAATCATGGCCATGGCTCAAAAGTTTTTATTTTCAATGTCAATTCACTTCATTGATGACTAATAACTTATGAACATACACAAAGAACAAACTTTTGAGAATAGAACCCCTTACGCTTGGTTGAGATGTGAAAAAGTTATGAAAATGTCATTTGTGCTAGATAGTTTACTTTTATGTTACTGACATAATCTTTATAAATCATATATAACCTCTATATAGATCTATGTAAGGTAGGCACGGAAATACTACTAGACGATGCACCAAAATGTCTGTTACGATTGTCTAGATCAGCACTGTCCAATTGATACTGTGACCTCAGGCATAATTCTAAAATGTTCTAGAAATAGTTTCAGCAATGTTTTAAAAAGTCATAATAAACAAGTGAAATGATTTTAATAATACATTTTATAAAGAAACAATTATCTAAGTGGAATTTTGAATGCAATATGGAAAGATACATCAAAGTCATGTATTTTAATATGTGGCACTTGTTAAATTCCAAATGTCAGTAGACACATGTGGACTATATAGGACTAGATGGTTCAGTTAAAGTTGTTGTTAAAAATAGTATTGCAAAAAAAAAAATAGTATTGCAATTGTCAATTTATTAATATTGTAATGTTATCATTGTTGTTCTTAGCTACTACAGTATTTTTTTCCAAAACATACCTATATCTAATAGGCATGATTTATGAAAGTCGTAATTTCAACCACCTTCATCAAAATGAATATAAATAGTCTATTATATTTTTACAGACTTCTACATATTACTTGTAAATAAAAACAATTACTGTTAATGTCATTGGCTTTGGATGGTTAAATAGTTTTGTTTTTTTTTTACTCCAGGAAAAGTGTAAACCAAAACCATTATAACTGGACCATAATTTGGCATGCGTTATCTACACACCTGTGTGCCTAGATATAGCAATGTTAAAACAAGTAGTAATTCTCAAGTGAAATAACATTTAACCCTTATAGACTATTCATGCATATGTGTGATATCCAACTTTTGAACATCTCTCATTTACCTTTGAGAATATGCCCATGAGCTTTAATGTCAAAGCTGCCACTTAGAGGTGGAGAAGCTGCTTGAATTCTTTGAATGCGAATCTTTGACTCTCCTGGCCAATTACTCCCTCTGTAAACAGACTCATTTTCTGTCTCGCTTGTGATTATCTAATTTCCAAAATAAATATTGATAAAATCATTAAACTGAACAATGGCTAACATGATTTCTGTTTCACTGTGGCACAATCCTGTGACATTACATAAATGAGCCTCATGCATTGATGATTCTGTAGAACATTAAGAAGAGTCACATAAATCAACACAGGCCGGACCCATATAGCTGCAATAATGAGGCCAAAGTCAACACAGTCATCTGTGCATCAATCAGCTGGAACCACATAATACCTCATTAATTCAGAATACACCCTCCATCACTCAAGGAGCAAATATTTATTAAGCAGACAAAGTACAAAACTCATCACTGCGGTGAGGCAAAGAAACATGAGATGCAATCTTGGCCATCAGAAAAGGAGAAAGCTTTTGAAGAACTATGATGGGGGAGGGGGGTAACCAAAAATTAAGTAAGTACATGGTCAGTAGAGCCACTGGCCTGGTGTCACTCAACACTTCAATAATACTGAGTCACAATCAACTGATGGGAAGAAAAATGCTGTAGAAATTCAGATTGTAGGTCTAACAGTGACAATGGTACTGTCCCATTGCTGATTGTTTAGTCATCTGTTAACACTGTAGAATTTAAAATGAGGCAGAAATGAGGAAACATAGTGCTAGAAGACATATTCAAGAATGTTCACCTCAACTTTCCTCATAATAACCTCAAATGTAAAATGACTCAGAAGTCCATCAACAGAGTGAATAAATTATGGTACTTTTATATCAGGAAATAATGTATATCAATGAAAAAAATAAACTACATGTAATAAAAATATTCTCTTATAGTTCAACAAAAAATTCAGACCAAAAATACATTTTATAATTCCACTGATGGGAAATTTAACATAAGTAAAACTAATTTATTGTAGTTGATTTGGTTCTGCTAGATTAGTTGTCTACTGTCAAAGAGAAGACACACGGAAACCTACCAAGGAGCTAACGACTTCCGTTACTTTAAACATGATATTGATTAAATGAGTGTATTTACTTTATAAAAATTCACTGAGTTCAGCTTACATGATCAGTACACAAAAAGGTCACATTTCTTAATACAAATAATAAAGATATAGAATCTAAAATTAAGAATACGAAGTGATTTTCAGTTATCTCAAAGAAAATGAAATCTGATATATATGCTCTAGAATTGGTTTGAAGACTCAATAAAGTTCTGTTGATTTTTGAAACAAGAACAAGAAGGTCTAAATAAATGGAGGCATATAGCGTGCACATGAATTGTGTTCATGGGTTAAAAGATGCCACATAGCAAAGGTGCCAGTATTTCTCAAGCCAGTCTACTTGATTCTCATTAAAATATCAGCAAATTTGTTGTAGACATAAAGAAGCTTATTCTAATATTGACATGAAAATCACAGGAGCTGAAGAACATTACCCAAGAAGAATAAGTGAGGGGTCCCCTGCCCTGCTGCTGTGAAGGGTTACTCTATAGGTATGTGATGAAAATTTCCCACCATACAGGAAATGGAAAAGAATAGGTAACCCAGAAGTATAACTACACTATTGATTTTTCACAAAGATACAAGAGTAATTCAGTAAAGGAATGATGATGTTTTCAATAAGTAATGCTAAAGCAACAAGGTCCACATCCCAGAAAATGAACCTGATCCTAAAAGCACATTTACCAAATTAACATGGCCTAAAGAGTATAATTTAAGTTATAAAAAAAAAAAAAGTTTTCATTTTTAACAAAAAATGAAAACATCTAGGACTTAGGGCTAAGAAGAGTTCTTAGAACTGAAGCAAAACATACCACTCATAAAGGAAAAAAATCAAATTGGATTCCAAACCTTTTATTTTTTCTGTAAAAAAAACTAACAAAACAGAAAGGCAAGGCACTGTTTTGAAGAAAATATTTGTTAATCATATACCTGACAAAGAATTTGTATGTAAATACATGAAGAACTTTTAAAATTCAATGATTAAAAACTACAATTAGAAATTGGACAGAAGACCCTCACAGAAGGTATCTGAGTGACAGACAAGTTCCTAAAATGATCTGCAACCTCATAGCCATGACAGCTGCAAGTGAAAATTACAATGTTATTACTACAGAACATATAGAGTGAGTAAAATGGAAAAACAGATTTATTTTGCTGAATTCACACACCTACAATATTTAAATTGCAATGGAATACCCATCTTTGACAAAACTAAATAAAAAAGGGGATATAAATGAAGGACCATTGGGAATCTGTATATACAAAATAGTTAGGAGAGATATACAGCTACTTTCTCTTAGTTCAATGAGAAGAAAGATTTGTACTGATAGTGTTTGGGCAGAATAGCATGTTTGCATCTTGTACTATGAATAACTACTATGAAGACAACAATACGCAATGTATTAATTACTGAACCTGTCCTAATAACCTGTTTTGAAACTGTCTCATTGCTATTTGTTTCTCAATAAAATTAATTTTAAAAAAGTAAAAAAATAAAAGTACATAGAAGCTGAGTCATTCATATGTTGCTAGTGGGAATGTAAAGTGGTAAAGTTATTTGGAAGAGTAATATCACATTTTATTATAGAACGATACACATTCAGTAAAAATGTGATCCTATAATTGCATTGTTGGCCATATAATTCCCCTAAATGAAAGCATGTCATACAGAAACCTATAAATGAATGTTTATAGCAGCTTTTATTCAAAATAGCCCCAAACAGACTACAATTCAAATGCTCTTCAATAGGTAGGTGGCTCAACATACTAGTGCATCTGTATCATTAACTACTCCTACCAACCAAAGCCACTGTTGAAGGACACATCTTGGATAGACTTCAAGGGAATTGTGTTGGGTGAAAGGAACCAATATCAAAAGGCTAAGCATCAGTCTGCCTAAGTAAGTTCTGATGTCATCTGTCTAGCATTGTTAAAGTGACAGATGATGGAGACAGAACACACTTGTGAGAAGGAAGTTCTCACAAGTGAGGGAAGTTGTCTTGCCTACAAAAGGACAGAATTAGGGATGCGTGTGATGAAACTGCTCTAGTGGCAGGTAGATGAATGGACACTTGTGTAGACCTACACACACACACACACACACACACACACACACAGATGATTGCACATAAAAGTGATACAATCTGAGTAAGTATTTCGGTGTCTTGAATCAGTATCTGTGCCCTAGTTGTGGTATTCTTCTATACTGTACAACCAGTTCCATTGAGGTAAAGTGATGAAGGACAGGGGAATATCTCTATATCATATTTTGCAAATGAATGTGAATCTACAATTACCCCAAATCACACTGCCTATTCTGTACGTTGAAACGTTGAATAGTACTCCATTTAGCTTTCATTCGACAGTTTTTTAAAGCGACATAAAACGAAGTCCTATATTTTCCAATTTAGCACAGGATAAATGACTAAAGTTAAAAGTTGCAATTACCTATTGTTAGTTTCATGAGAAATCTTTTTAAAAAATGAGAATTGACAGAGATGCTTTGAGAACACACAACCCTAGTTAACACATTTTGGAATAAAGCTAAGGGTAAAAGACTGGAAAGCATTTCTAAGATATTTATCTATTTTTACAGGGTCTCGCTATGCAGATCTGCGTAGTGCGCCTCTCAGGTGCTGCCTCAGCGCGCCCGAGGGTGGGGCCCGCGCGGCAGGGGGTGCTGGGGATCACGCTCCCAGCATTTGCCTAAGCAGGTGTTTAGTCTGCTGAGATATCTTGCCAGCTCTTACGATATTTATCCTAAAGTTAGTAAGACTAAAACACTGGAGTATCAAAGACAAAAGCAATGTTTGTATAATATTCATAGACTTTCATTACCTTTCATCACAAAGGTTTTTAGTTAGCAGAAGTTGTCTGTGTTTCTAGATATGATGTTCAAGGAGGATCGAGGCCAGATATGTGTACGTGCCAGTTCCCCATGCTGGATGAGTTTATTAAGTTTCACAAATGTACAGTAACAAAAGGGGGAAAGGAAAAATTTTGACTCTTGAGCTTATTAATCTTTGTAGCCATTTTACATTTTAGTGGTTATTTTGTTGAAATAAGTGTTATTTTGTTAAGCTTGGATACCCTCCCTCATGTTTTAATGAAAAAGAAATGAAGTTAAAAGCATAAAAATTGCTTTCAATTTGTGGTAGGAAAGGGTATTAACTCATTTTTTTAAAGGAAATTAAATTTTAAAATGTTCATTATTATATTTGCAGTATGCAATTCTGGTCTTATAAATAGTGCAAACAGCAGATTATTCGGAGTCTTTTGGCAATATGGAAAATATCATCTTTTTTGTAAAAATTTTTAATGAAAGGAGGTTAGATTTTATTTATAACAGATACCATTCTAAAACATAATGTTGAATCTCAACTTTTCTTCCAATATTGTAATTTCTATTTAAGGTTATTTATAAGGGGAATCCACAGCTCTTCTTTTTGCCTCAATGGGACATATTCTATGTAAATATGACTTTCTTTCTTAATAATATTTGCTCAAAGAGCTGTTGTAGTGTTTTAAGTTAAATTTTTTATGCTCAGGACTCTAGATCATCATTTATCCTCAGAATAACTGTCTTAGTCTATTAAAAGATATACAAACTGTAAGTTAGCTATTTTTAAAAATTAGTAAAATTTTTCACTGCAAAGTTAATGCTCATTAATTTGAAATTAACAACTTAGAAAATCCTAAGATTACCTGTCCGAAGCTCACAGCCAGCATGGGTATGTTGTGACTGCAATTATATGATGTCATGGTGACAGAATATTGGATTGTCATAGAAGATTTATCTCTTTTGCGCTCATTCACCTGAAAGTGCTTTAAAAATATTCCTTTATTCGCTAATGCTGGAAGTCTTCTCTCGGCCATTTCTAGGTATATAAATAAAGTAAATGAGAATTAAGATTGCATTACTGAGTTTTATTATTTTATTATCACATCTCAGTTGTATGAGTTTGTGAACACTGATAGGTTCTGGCCCTAGTACGAATTGCTGAATTATTATGGTGGTCATCCAATACGGCTGAAGCCCTTAAACAACAGCTTGTCTTTCCAGAGACCACCTCCCCCCTTCTTCTCCAACTCAGCCCAGGATGCAGTCTCTTTTCACCTTTCCCTCTCCCTCAGAGAAGGCCCCAATCAGCTCCTCAGGTGTATCTAAACATTCCCGTCAAACCCCACCCCCGGCAAAAGGCCATAAAAGTCTCAGCCTCCCTTTGTTCCAATCCAGAGAATCCCTTATCTTCCCAAATTCTCTCTGTGTCCTCCAAGATCATGAAGCCCCTTTCCCTTTATAATAAAGCCCCTTTCTCTTTTTCCTTCTGTTTCTCTGCTGCAACACCATCGAAAATCTGTTAAACCTAACCAGATAAACAATCTTAAGACAATCAAAAATAAGCTTTTTCATTCATAGAACTATGTCTGAGAAGTTTTCAGATAATCTTATTACTCATCTCAAGAGTTGCATCTTAAGAATGGGTGTCCTTCTTGATAGTGGGTTTCTCAAAGACAAAACAAACAATGATAATGCCACAGTGCATGTATGAAGAAGCAAAATCTGGAACTATAAAGCTAATTCTTGCTATAATGAGAAAATTTATATTAAGAGTACATTTAACTTTAAAATAATGATCTTGGTCCTATTCATTAAAACATAAAACTGGGGCCAGGGATATGGTTCAGTAGAGTAAGTGCTTGCCTGGCTAGTGCAAGGGCCTAAGTTCAATCCCTGGTTCTGCCAAAAAAAAAAAAAAAACCAACAACAACAAAAAAAAACACATAAAAGTAAGTCATAATATTATTGAGATGAAGTAAGAAGTCATTAATATTTAGAGGTTAGTGATTTTGTCTATATTATAGAATATAAGAATAATTTCCAGGGTTAAGTTTTGCTATAAGATAAAGGTATAGGACTCCAAAGGACATAGAATGATACAACATACCATCCAGTGTGGAGATGGTAGACACCTGTCCAATGTATACTACATCCACATAGAAGGATTGTGTTTCTGATGCTTTCTGTAAACTAATTCTTTGAAGAGAAAAATTTGTCCCCGTCTGTTTGCTCTGTATGAGATCCAGAAGGTCTAAGCATGTGTACGTCCATCTGAAATATGGTTGATTAATTGGGTCCATACATTAGTAACAAAGAAATAACCATAAAAGTTATTAGAAGTTTTGAGGAGTAAAGGCTCCTTTCTCCAGAAAAAAAAAAAAAAAAGAAGAAGAAAAGCATTCTGCCTACTTTATTAGTGTGGAAAAGCAGCAGCGATGAGGCACAGCAGACAGAAACTTAACCTTACTCAGCAGTAAGAGATTAAGACTGTGAACATGCATGGCAGGTGCCACAGGAACCTAAAATAGCATTTTGTGACAATAGGTAAGGAAATTATGGAGTGCCAGGCACTTCTGCATAGAGCATACTAGCAAAAAAAAAAAAAAAACATGGAAAAGAGTCCACTTGTTTAACTATAAATGTCAGAGATAGGGCTGGCAAGATAGCTCAGCAGACTAAATGCCTCTTAGACAAGTACAGAGATCAGAGTTCGATCCCTGGTCCTGCAGACTATGCCAGCCCCATCCCCAGGGCATGCTGAGCTGGTGCCCAAGTCCAGACATGGTGGCGCATGCCTGCAATGCCTGCAGTGCTGGGGAGGCTGAAAGCAGGAGGATCACCACGCGTCCGAGCTGCGTAGTGAGACCCTGTACCAAATACATAAATGGAAAAAACAAAATGTCAAAGGTAGAACAGCAAGCTGAGTCCATTGCTAAGATGCAAAAGTTGAAGTTAGTGCTATTTCAAAACAATCTTACTGCAGTGTCACTGCACTCATTTTAAGTGATCAAAAAGTGGGAAGTTATTTGGAAATCTAGCTGGTTGCATAGTGTCTCTTAAATGTGTGATTTAGATACAGATTTCCCATTAAATGTTAACTGTACTTGAATCCCATTAATTACAATAAAGCAATCCAGCTGAGTTTGCTTGAGTTTGCTTTATTGTAATTAATGGGATTCCAGTATAGTTAATTTTACTATTTAGAAGACCTGAAATATCAGACTAGAGCCTGTATAAGAGGATACTGCCTCTGGGCATGGTGGTGCACATCTATAATCTCACCACCACCAATTCAAGGCCAGTCTGGGCTACACAGCCAGATCCAGTCTAGCTCAAGAATAAAATTAATTAATTAATTAATTAACAAAAAAACAGGAGACTGCAAATGAAAGTAAAACATGTTGGGTACACATGGTACCACTGTAGCTGGATTACAGTTATTAAAAGGAAAGCTGCTAATTCGAATTTTGAAACTTGATTTATACCTATAAATATTACTACTTTTAGAAAGTTATAATGCAGTTAACACTAACACATCTACTTGATCTAGGAGAGCTCCGTGGCCTGAAGACGAACAGGCCTAGAAATAGATATTCAAAGCAGGTGAATTTTTTTCTTGCCTTGATTGGAAATAATTTTTATGGCAGAGGCAGAGCTTTTCCAAAACCATGTTATTCTTATTTTAAAATCTGATAACATTTAGGATAAAGGAAACTTACCAATTTTAATGAAACTAGTAAATTTTCAAATGCCTGGCATGCAGAAGGTACAGGCTAAAGGAAAGATCCACTTGTTCAGTAAGTGATGGTTTAATTAACATTGAAGGATGAGGACTATAAAATGTCACAAAATCCTACCACAGTAGAATGAAATAGATGGAGTTGAGTGGGCCTCAAAGCAAAAGCTGGGATTCTACTCGACATGCAGAGGGTTGTAGCAAGACATGTCTTCAGATGAGGTCCCTTCAAAGAGGACTTCCGCTTCATAAGGGTCCACCAGGGGAACACCCAGGGCCTCCAGCAAACTGTGCATCACACACATTGCATAACAATCTAGTCACAAGTTTCCCAGCTCCTGGACAGTGAACAGGGTGGAGCTGCCTTGGCCCCGGCATGGCTTCTTTCTGTCTCTTCTGAGCCAATAGTTACCCTGGGGAGCTGCAGGATTGTTCCCTCTTACTTCATTCACTCCAGCAGCTCATTTTGGTCCTAATCTATATAGTCGATTAAACTGTACTGGCCTCAAAGGTGTGCATTTTTCCGCTGAGAGACTGACACCTTTGTCTGCACTAACCTTGTTCTTGTCTCTGTGTCTCTCTCTGTCCCTGTCTGTCTCTCTCTGTCTCTCTTTCTCTTTCTCTCTCCTTTTTCTTCTTCACCTTCTGTGCCTCTACAACATGGGATAAAGCCATTTTTAAAATGCCAAAGTACCTATAGGATATTAAATAAAATTCCATTGCCATTTGGGAGCCACGGGCAAAAAAAGCTTTCTTAGTAAATGTTTGCTTAACGTGATGTACTTTGTAAAACAGAAAAGTGTATGTCTTTATTATTATTTCCATTGTAGGTAAAATTTTGCAGATATTACATACAGAAATGTCAAGTCAAGATTTACATAAATTCTGGAAGGTATAATACTTAGCAAAAAACAAAACATAATTATACAGAACTATATTGTTATTGACATTAAATAATTGTGGTCATTAAAAATATTCTCTAGGCTCACTTAGTCACTTCCTTTGTATTTCTCTGTTTGCATTTCTGTGTATCTAACTTGAAGCAAAGCATCATTTCAGATCACTTTTGTCCCCTTTATCCTAATATAGTCCTCAAAATATTGTGTCTCCTCTACTCATACATTTTGATGACTGCCTTTCAATATCTGAGAACATTATCAGACTTAATAAAGTATAATTTACATTCCAACATTTAGCATTGTTTTAAATGGTCATGGGTAATTATGACATTGTGCATAGATTTCTCTATGAAACAAGAATTTCTGTTAGGAAGTGTGCATAGGAGGCCAAACAAAATATAGTTATGCCGCATGCACATGATCCCCAAAACAACAGAAAAGCAAGAGAGGAGTTTATTTTTATAGTTTGTATATTATAATGTAATTTGTTTTCAAATTCATAGTGTAACTTACCTGTTCCCTTGAGCAAAGTTGTACATAAATTGTTTGTCTGTGCTTCTAGTAATCTTGCCATTGTCTAGGTACTGAAATTTTAGACTAATATAATTTGCCAAGAATCCTTTGTAGGCTAAACATAACTATAAAAAATATGAAAACAATCAGTAACAATACCTTTTGTTTTCTAACAATTCAAATTAATTCAATCTAGTTCTATAAGTATTTATTCAGCACTTTTAATATAAAATGTATCAGGATGTAGAGAAAGGAAGAGAAGAACTATTAATTTCAGTTAGCTGTTGGAGAAGAACTGGGGGGATTTTATTGACAAGGAAATGGACTGATTGTTTTGCTAGATATGACTTCCTTTAAAAATTGAAACAGCAAAAAAATTAAAAAATATTGAAACCATTAACTTCTTATGGAGAAGCACTATGTACTAACCCTCATTAAAATTTTTAATAAACTTTAAAGTCAGACACATGTAAAGAAGGGTGCTAAACATTCTGGCAGGTTAATTGGAGCATGAACACTGCATACATGGAAATACAGGTAAAACATCATCTAAAACAGTGCTTAAATATCTAATTTAATGGTCTACCACTCCTTAAGCATGCCATGTATTTTAAGAACATTGGAACATGTGCCACAACTTGAGAAATGTTTTTAAAAAGACAGCGTAACACTAGCTTTAAATACCCATATGAAAACTACCATCTTCTCAGGTCATGAAATTCCTTCACTTTACCCAACTAAATATTCAACATCAATCTGCAATGCCTATCCATTTTGTTTTTCTTTATTAATGAATAAAATGTAGGAGATTACACATATTTAACTTGTTTCAATATTTAAATTTGTGTGCAAATAATTTTTCTAAGATTATAAGATTAATGGTACTATTTTCTTTCTTCTTTCTTTCTTTCTTTCTTTCTTTCTTTCTTTCTTTCTTCTTTCTTTCTTTCTTTCTTTCTTTCTTTCTTTCTTTCTTTCTTTCTTTCTTTCTTTCTTTCTTTCTTTCTTTCTTTCTTTTTTCCTGTCCTTTTAAATCACCAGAAAATAAAATCAAAAAAGCACTCAAAATGTGAACAATGCCTGTCCAACATGACATGATTTTACATGACAAGCATTTTCCCTTGTTCTAAAATTTCATGAAATTGTATTACCAAGGCATTTTCCAGATTCAATTTGCATAGCATTTTGTTGAGCTTACCTGATTATAAGGAAATAATAAAATGTCTCCATATGGTAGTCTGTTTGGTTTAGCATCTGCTGAGTCAAAAATAACAGATGGGTTTTTCAAGGAATAATGACCACAATAAGCACCACTCTCCGCTGTCTTCTGCCCTCTATTAACATTTTCCTACAAAAACAATAATATTGCAATTGAAGGCATGATTTGTTTTTCTCCCCATATCTCCAATCAAATTGTGAAGGTCCGAATGGGATCCTCCAGTTTCCCAAATTGCTTTAATCTTAAATATCCTCTCCCTTCTCTGAAACTCTGCAGCTCTCATGCAGATCCACAGTCCAGTATCCTTTGTACTTGCATTTGATTATTTCCCAAGTCCTATCTTTCTCCTTGTATTATGAACTCCTTCAGGACATTCATTCCTTCTATGAATGTTTATTCAGTGTTCACCATGTGCCAGGGTTGTTAGTTTTTTGTTTGTTTGCTTAATCTCTAGAATTCAAGTGAAGAATTTCAACACACAACAACCACCAATTTGTGACAAAGGAAATAATCATTATAATATTAAGCCTGAAGAGAGACATCTAGGTCACATAAAATCATCAAGAAACAATGACTCAGAAGTGACAAATGAGATAAAGAAGAGTTGCTCAAAATGGAAAAGGAGAGCTAAGAGGCCTTTGAGAGAGGAGAGAGAGAGAGAGAGAGACAGAGACAGAGACAGAGACAGAGACAGAGACAGAGACAGAGACTTCTGTTAGAAATGCAAACAGTTAAGGTTGAGTGGAGCACAGAAATGCGTGTAGAGATGGCAAGGGTAGATGCAGTAGGGAAGTAATAGAAGGTACATCACTTGCATAAATCGCTTGTGTAACTTTATGGTTGCTAGTACTACATTTTGATACAACTACATGATTAAACTGAAAAAGTAACTCATTAAATAGAATTTCCTTTTGTCTCATTAATAAATCTGCCCATTTAAAGTGCTTTGTGATATATATTTTTAAAGATTCATGGTTTACTTCTAAGATACTGATCTAAACTAAATAGTTTCTTTTTATTATAATTTAATACCTTATTTCTTATCCTAATAATATTCACTTGGAAATAGTGTGGGTCTGGCTTCCTCAAGTCTTCAAAATAAGAAGTAGAAAGTATATTTAACTTTCTTCAGTATGTATAGTAAAGAAATATCAAAGGAAACATGACCACAACTACAGAGTAATCTCAAAAACAAGAAAAAAATTACTCTACAATTCTGACTAAAAAATGTGTTTACTAAAGCCAGTAAAGAAAAAGAACATTTTCCAAGCAATGTTCATAATTCATCCACATGACTGACACTGACAAAGGATCTACAAAGTGTGGTACAGGGTTTCGGGATAAGTCCCAAGGGGACTTGACTAACCTTGTCAGATACAAAAGTTACATTTCTTGTTATATAAGTCTTGCTTTATCTTGGTCTTAACCATCTAGCAGAAAAGTAGAGCAACGAGGTATGAAAAGTAAAAGGTTCAAGTCATCAGATTCGCACATTGCCAGTCCCACTACTATTGTGGACAACTGGACTATATTGGAATATTTTGCTGAATTTATGCACCTACAATATTTGGATGGCAATGGAATACCCATCTATGACAAAACTAAACAAAAAAGGTGATGTAAATAAAGGAACATTTTGTATCTGCATATACAAAGTAGTTAGGATAGAAATATAGCTACTTTCTCTTAATTCAATAAGAAGAAAGATTTGCATTAATAGTGTTTGGACAGGGTATCATATCTGCCTCCTGTATTATGAATGACTACTACAAAGACAACAATATGCATTGTATTAATTGTTGTAACTCTCCTACCAACCTGTTTTGAAACTGTCTCATTGCAACTTTTTTCTCAATTAAATTAATAAAAATTATACTAAAAAAGAAAGAAAAAAGGACATTTTATATACCATATAAAAGATAACAAATAAGACCCCTACAGATCTTACATTTGCTCATCTGACCTACTTTCTATAGAGCAATTGAAATTTGTGTGTGGTGTAGACATAGTTCTCATAAAGGAATCATTTTGCAATGAATGAAGATGCTAGAATAAGCCCTATTATTGAATCTATAACATAATTATTTTTGCAATTTGACTTTGAATAATAAAAGAATTAATGCTAGTCCCTTGCAATCAGAAATTTCTAATGTTTACATAAATTCTTATTTTGTCAGGTTCAAAGTTCATTAACAATCATACCAAGTCAAAATCGGTTTCATAGTCTCTGAAGTATTTCACAACAAATCCTTCTTCAAAATGTGCAATTTGTGCTGGACACTTAGTGCTGACCATTTCTTCCATAGCTACCTGAAACTAAATTAACAATACATTATTTAGTAATCCCATTTTCATAAAATAATTCTTCACTTAGTAATTCATCCACTAATTTCAATTAGTATTCTACTATTAATTTTAGTAATTAATTCTATCAGGCATTGTCATACTTCCCATATGTTAGCCAGAATTGTGTAATCATTTCATGAATAATTTTTTAACATAATCATTTTAGTAGCCAGTGATTTTTTAGAAGTTTTAGACAATAGTTTTATATTCAATTGGCTATTATTAGTTTAGCTACTACATAATATAGATTGATTATTTGTGTTTTAAAGAGTAATGAAGAAAATTTAATAATTCATAAATTTAATAAGTTTAACAGATTCCAAATAAATATTTCCCAACTAACTCAAAATTCACTGGGGAAGGCTGGCCAAATAATTCAGTGGATTAAAGCACCTGCTTAGGGCATGCTGAGACAGCAGTTGAGACTGGGCATGGTGGCGTGCACCTGTAATCCCAGCTCTTGGCAGGCTGTAAATAGGCAGATCATTAGGAGTCTGATCTAGTAGTGAGACCCTAAACACCCTATAGACCATTTCCTAAAATACAAACAAAAAGAAAAAGAAAAAAGTTCTCTTGGGGGGGAAAATACATTACAGGCTCCAATTACTACATTTTTCCAATTAAGAGAGGAATAATATAGCCTCTTATTTATGATTATCTAAAAATAATAAATAACTGAACTATACAGACATGGCACACATTCATGACTCTCCTGTAAGACATGCATATTTCTCTTACAAATCACAAACATATTGTTGCTGAAATTTAAGGCTTGATACAATGTAGTTTCTGGTCATCAGGCCAATAGTGACTTAAACTCATTGTGCAAGTTCTTGCCTTGATTCCGTAGCCCATAAACATTCTTTTCTTATGAACTGCTGCCCCACACGCAGAAACATCAAGTCCACTGACATGGATCTGAGGCTTTCCCTTTCCTTCCTTGTTCATTATAACTAGGTTCATGTTTTCTGCTTTCCTCACTGTGGAGTGGCTCCTGTCCACTATGCCAAGTGTTACTATTGCTTGAAGTACTCTTTTTTTTCTTAATGTATTTAGTACAGGGTCTCACTACACAGATCAGATTCGTAGTGATTCTCCTGTTTTCAGACTCCCAAGTGCTGGGATTACAGTCCCAGTCTCAGTCCCCATCTTAGTACACGCCCTGGGGGTAAGGCTGGCATAACACACCAGGGATTGAACCCAGGTCACTGAGCCTGTCTAAGCAGGTGCTTTAATCTGCTAAGCTATCTGGCCAGCCCTTGCTTACTGTACTCTTTATAGATGATTAGCATTTACTTGCTTTTTATTGGATGAAATAAACAAGATACTTAAACTTTATCATTAGACTTTTACTATACAGCATCCCTCAAGCACATTCTGCCTCTTGTATGCTGGTAAATTGGATTTGGGATGGGGAACAGGACAGGTAGAGGGGCCCAAAGCCTATGCAAGAGCAAAGCAGGGCTCTCATCAAGATGCTTTGTACAGAAAAAAAGAGGTGATTGTGCTAGATGAACTCTGGATTCCTTTTAAGACAAAATATTTATAGTATATAAATTTTGATAGGTTGGTAAAGTGCTAAATGA
>PVKA01012797.1:0-32369 GCA_004027165.1 Ctenomys sociabilis
AAAAAGAAAAGAGTCCATAGGGGCTGGGGAGATAGCCCAGTAGAATAAGTGCTTCCCTAGCGAGCACAAGGTCCTGAGTTCAATCTCTGGAAACCCCCCCCCCCAAAAAGAAAGTCCATTCACCATATGTGTATTTGCATGATTTATATTATGGATAATATAAATCATTGTATTTAAACACAATAGGATGTCAACAAAAGTTATCAAGTATGCATCCATATTTAAAAGCTTGAAAACATGGTTGGAACAACTGAGCCAGGAGTAACTGAGACAGTAAATGTTATCAGTGACAGAAAAATCCAATTTTACTGAATAAAAATTGACTTCTCTACTCATCAGACAATTTATGCAAATATATCAACACAGTAGAAAAAAGCTTTCCTATATTATTCTGCAGCAAGTTTAAAAATACATAAAACATGCACAATGTGGAGGCTAAATGATCCTGCTAACTCACCTTCCCAGGGTAAATTTATTTGAAACTCTAATTGCAAGAACTACTTTATGTGTTGGAAGAATACAAGAGTGTAAAGTCATTGAAAAATTAGGTTTATAGATAAAATTCTAAATTAAATAACCATATTACAATGGCAGTAGACGACTCCAGGGCATGCTTTGCTGGGCTACTTAATATATTCCTGGAGCATTTGAAGGCACCCAAGGCGTACATTAATAGACACTAAAACATACCCTGTCATGCTTTAATGCTAAATTAATTAGGCAATAATGTGACCTGTATGAAGGTCTTTCCTGGTCTAGCAATTACTGAATGGAAGAAATAAAGGTATTGTCAGACACTGCTTGACCAAACAATTGTTAGTTTACATTAATAAATTGAAAAATATATTTATACAGTTGCTTCATTTTGGTTTTGTTTTGCTCTATTGCTTTGTTCCAAAGTTGGTTTAAATTTAAGACACAGGTGATTGGAATATACCTTGAGTCCATATTCTTATCAGTTGTTCCAACCATGTTTTCAAGCTTTTAAATATGGATGCATACTTGATAACTTTTGTTGACACCCTATTGTGTTTAAATACAATTAACCTGATAAGTAAATTAAAATTAGATGCTCAACAAAAGTAAACTGAAAGTACACGTGCATCAGTGGGGTATGGTGGCCCATGCCTGTAATCCTAGCTCTTGGGAGGCTGAGGCAGGAGGATGCAGCAAGTTAGAGGCCAGTTTAGGCTACATAGTGAGTTCAAGGCAAGCTTAGATTACATAAAGAGACCCTGTCTCAAGAAACAAAAGCAAAATTCACATGCAGAGTACTTCCCATAGGAAGCAAATTTACAGCGATCTGAGTTTCTCCACTATACTTGCATATTCTGTTAAGTCTTGCTTTTATCTAATTCCTTTAATACTAAATTTTCTTAAATTTTACTTTGAAAGAAATTCTTGTTATGCTAATGGTGTGTAGATTACATCACCCAGTAAATCTTCTTTTTGACATATACAAGGTCAGAAAACCCAACACAGGCACTTCACAGATCACGCAAGCATGTACTCTACATGGAAAACTATAAACAGAGGTGTTTATTAATGGGAGAATAAGGGAAGCGACTGTGGCTGACTCATCAGGGGAGCAGCCGAAAGGAATTGAAATGCACCAAGCAGGTAAGCGCAAGCCACAGCGCGGAATTAGGAGTGGTTCATCAAAGCCCTTGGACCAGGGTGACAGCAGGCAGTAAAAACTCCGTGACCACATCGCATGACTGCGCATGGTAAGAACACCCAGTGATGTCTATGTCTAAAATATTATAGGGGTAAAGGAGATAGCTTGGCAGTCTAAGCACCTGCCTGAAAAGCTCAAGGACCCAGGCTTGATCCCTGGTACCATGTGTCATGCCAGCCCCAGAATCCCAAGCATGCTGTGCCAGCCACCAAAACTGAATGTGGTGGTACATGCCTGTAATCCCAACCCTGGGGAGGCTGAGACAGGAAGATCTCTACAAGCCCAAGTGGCCTAGTGAGACACTATACCAAATAAATATATAAATAAAATATATTTTTAGCAAATTTAAAATATTATAACTGTAGGCCAGCTATAATTTTATACCTTTGAGGAAAAAAAAAGACCTAGAAATGAGAATGTAGACATATACCTAAGGGTCTACCATTTTATGAAACAAAAGTGTAAAAACGTGAAATCTCTAAAATTTGCAAGAGTATGTAGTAAAAGGTTTGAGCCTGAAGAAATTCAGAAATAAATATTGAAAATCAAATATGGCTAATTGGAGTTGAAGGCAATAAACCTTATATCAGACACCTGCAAAGACATCGACAGGTAAACATTCTATGATGTATCTTACATTACCAATGTTTTACATACAATGAAGGAAAATGCTGTTCTCACTTGACAAGCACACAGTGGTGTTGTATAGTTATGCACAGATCCACGGAACTTGGTGAGGTATGTTTGATAAGTGGGTGGCTGGGGAGAGTCTCTGGGCAGCAGACGTTAACACATTTAATGGTAGAAGCAATCAAGATGCCAAGCATCTAAGCAAATAGGAACATCCACCCTGGTGGAACTCACAGAGTGGAGGAAGAAAGCTTTAAACAGAATTTAAGGCCAATTTATATATACAGACGAACATGGAACAGTAGGACAAAGGACAAAATTCACATATGCAAGAGACAAAATGAGTAGAGGTGAAAGAGACTCCAGAGTAGTTGAGAGAGTTAAATGGAGGAGCCGACTCTTTAGCACCAACTGAAATAGGTGAAGAGGTATAGCACTGAAATACTTAGAACCAGGAAGTGGGAAAATCTTGCAAAGGATTTGTACCAGAAATATCAATGTGGGTGAAATAAAGTGGAATCAAGAAATAAGGTCAGAAAAGCAACAGGCCCAGATCATGCAAGGCTTTGTAATGAACAGGTAGGATTTTTACTTGCACTTCCTTAAAAGGCATACTCTAGTGTTTTGAGAAAAGATAGTAATCTTTTAAAAGCAGGGAGAAAAGCAAGCAGGCTGTTCTCACAATCCAGGCAAGAGGAGATGGTGAATTTGGCTGATGGGAAGGTGAACCGTCCTTGCATTTTTAATTTGAGCCTGTAGCATCTGCTGAGGAACTGGGGAGGGAGGGCTGCACAGGGTCAAGCAGGGCTTCAAGGTCTGCAGCCTAAACAACCAAAAGGTGGCAGGAACAATTTACTGATTTGGGGTTAGCTGGTAGAGGATACTTCAAGAGAACCAAGTTTTGATGGATGTAGTGAAACACGAGCTATAAATAGGATGTTGACATACTCTAGAAAAGGAGACATAAAATAGCTCAAGTCAGAAAAGGAAAGACATCACTGCTTTTTTTTGTATGCTTCCCTGTCTCCCCTCTGCTTTTCACCTGCAAAACTAAAAGAGGGTGCTTTCTGAATGTTTCACTGCCTTCACAATTGCTTAGAAAAGGTTCATAAAGTTGAGCTTCATACACAAAATTTTTATTCTTTTTTATGTAGATATTATGTACCTTGAAACTCCTGGAAACAAGAAAAAGATTGCAGTGTACTATGGCAATGTACTATTACATTAGTATAGAAGCTTTCAACTTTCAGTTTAAATTTTAGTTATAACTCTTGGCTGTATAAGAATAGAAATGTTGGATGCTGGGTTTTAGTTCACTGCTCTAGCATGCTCATTGAAGAGGTACTGGGGTACATTTTGTTCAAAGTCAACGGATCTTCCATTAGTGCAAGATTTCACCAGTTTCTCCGAAATGAACATTTGGTCTAATGTAGTACAGTGTGACTCACAGCTGTAACAGCCAGCTGGATCTGCTCAAACTCAAGTCACCAGCCAGCTCCATCCAGAATGAATTTTAGTCACAAAATGCCTACTAACAAAGGGCTGTACAAGGTCATTTCAGAAAACATAACTATGCTTGATATGAACAGTTGCTAAAAATGCAAGGTTTTAAGAGACTTTGAGTGTCACAAACAAGAAATAAAATTGATACTTTACACAGGCTGAGTGCAGATGAAGCATAAATGAATAACCTTACCTTGACATCTATTCAACTACTGCTTTTAATATGCAAATTATGGTCAAACAAATGGTATTGCTACTGAACCAATGTTCCAAGATTAATTGGGAATCTCAAAAACTCACAAGTAAGGGCCAGCAAGATAGCTCAGTACACAAAGTGCCTGCCTGCTCAGTCAAGTGCAGGGGCATGGTTTCAATACCTGCCACCACATGCTATTCTGGCCCTGCCCCCCAGCACAGTGAGCAGGCCACCCAGATGGGACAGGGTGGTGCAGGCCTCTAATCCCAGCTCTGGGGAGGCTGAAAACAGGAGGATCACTAGGAGGGTCACTAAGAGTCCTCACTGTGTAATGAGACCCTGTGCCAAACACATTAGAGAGAGAGAGAGAGAGAGAGAGAGAGAGAGAGAGAGAGAGAGAGAAAGTAGATGGCAATTGTCTCTTAGGGAAACTTCTAAAAATGTGGAACTATGTTAGAAGGAAGACTTTAGTTACATGAGAAAAATGATTATGGAATCACTATATGCAAAACAAATAATCTTTATAAAAGTAGAATATAATGAAGTACAGAATGTTAATAATTTAATAATGTACTTGTGACTGATCAGTAGCCCTAAAGATAATTGGATACTGTAAATTATTCCATATCCAAGTGAAAGAGTGCCCTGTTTCCAAGTAACAATCTTTTATTTCTATGAAAAATATTACAAAAGTAGAGATGCAATTTTTCCCTACAGGATCGTACCAGACCTGTGTGGAAATAAATAGCCAGTATGTAATTGACCAAATTCAATTTATTTACTTTCCATTACTGTGTTCCTTATCATTGGTAATTCATTCTTTTGTAGAAAGAAATAAGAAGTACTGTGGGCGTACTTTCAAGTATCTTGATGTGGTGCTGAGGGTGTATCTTCTAGTGCTTTACTAGAGAAAGTTATAATGCAAGATACAAAAATGTATAGGAATTTACAAGGTCCTCTTACAATGGTCACTCACAGAGTTGCTTGAGGAACAGTGAAGAGATTGTCCACATACTGAAAACTAAATAATTCAGTACAAGGTCTCAAATGCCCTGGTCTTTCCTGTGTAAGTTCATAGCACAAAGCTTATGGGCATGTGCTGGAAGGCTAGAGTCTGCATTGGAATTCAGAGACGATGTCCAAGGTGAAAACAAAGCATAGAGCACCTCTGAAGAAACAAAAGTAGATGTCTTCTTCCTCATTTCCCCATTATGCCATCCAGGCAATGAACTTCCCTAGGGCAGGTCCCCTATGCCCTAGGGAGTGGAATTGCCGAGTTAATTTAGTTAAGCTTCTCTTAACTAAATTTCTCAAGTTGACACAATACTCCAGCCATCACAGAGGAACACAAAAAAAGTTTCAGATCAAATTTCATATCTGGGAAGGGGCTGGAAGGTAGCCTAGTAGTATAGCATTGGTTTAGCATGGATAAGTCCCTGAGCTCAGTCCTCAGTCTCCAAAAACATGAAATAAAACAATGAAAAAGGAACATGAATATTGGGAAAAAGACAACAAAAGAGATACCTGTTTGTTCGATAGGCTCAATGAATTCTCAATTTTCTATCTTTCCTTAATTTTGATAGTACCTTCCTAAAGGCTCGCTGGAGGCAGATGAGTGCATTCTGGAGAGGCTCCTTCACCTGACCTTGTTATTAGAGTCTAGGAACTCAGCCCATTAACAAACATCTCATAATAGGACCCCTATACCCTCAGAATAGGGAATCATTCAGAAAGGCGTTGTTTCTTGAATCTTCTTATGCTCTATCCATGTGGGGGAACTTGTGAATATACAATACTTCAAAGTCAGTTGTCATCTGAAATATCACTCTTTTCCAAATACCTCACAATAAATGCATTTCTGTGGATAATTACATATCTTTTCTGCTTTATGTTATTATATATTTGAAATATTTGGTTGATTGACAAATAGAGTTCTATAGGTTTAAATAAGTTCTCTGTCTTGGTTACTTTTGTTATTGCTCAGACAAAATGCCCAACAACTAAGGTTAAAGAAGGAAAGGTTTATTTCAGCTCATGTTTTATAGAGGTTTCAGTCCATGGTTGTCTGGTTCCAAAGTGGACAGGGGCACCGCAGAGTAGGAACAGTCTGTGGCCAGCTGTCAGGGGCAGCGAGGTGGTAAGCAAGCAAGCAGGAGTCATTCCTTTGATCCCATCCAAACCACCATGTTCCGTGTGGTGCCTCTCATAGCCAACAAGGGCCTTCCCATGATCCCCATCCAGAACTATGTAAAGAATTGGTCGCCTGATTAAATAATCACATACTTAATCTTAGCATCACAAGATTTAATCCAAGAACCACGCAGCAAAAATCCAGCCTCTCTGAAAGCCCCCACTTAGGAGCACAAAAGGCTTGGGTGAGGGGGTCATCTAGATACAAGCAGTACCGTTCTCTTACATCTCCACTGTGAGCTGTAAATTTTGCTGGTAATTTTAGCAATACTGGTGACTATTTAATTCTTATATACAATACCATTTTGTGTAAATCTGGGTGGGATTCCTGCTTGTATATTTTGTCTGGATAAATGAGAGATTTTTAGTCAATACTATTTTTAAAATGTTTGCTTTTATTTAAGTTTATACTTAACTAAAATTCATACCAAGTTCCCATTCTACAAATAAATCTAAAATTCTTACTCCTAAGAGGGATCTGTTAGCTAATATATTTAGTTTTCTTTATAAAGGACACAGTAGTGTGTAATTTGATTTTTAAGAGTGCAGACTTCTTTTTGAGATAGATATTTCACAGTCAAGCTGTACTGCATCGTAGCTTTTTACAATTATTAGGAAAATGTATTAATCTGTCTTATTTTTAGATCCCTTTTAGGGACCTCTAGTATTAAATCAATATTATTTGTTTTATTTTTAATTACCTGATAATTTCTTTCCTTATCTCACTCTATCCATTTGTTTCTTCTTCCACTTTTACTTTTTCTCTATCTCTTTTACTCTGTATATACTATGCTTGGTTATTGCATAAAATTATTTAAATGTCACATTTGTGAGAAGGCTAAGTGTTTCAAAAAAGGAAAAAGAAAATTTCAGTCTGCTTATGGATTAACAGGACAAAAACCTGTCAACTTTCTTTAGCTTTTAATTTTAGAAATGTTTATGTCAGGCAAGAAAAAGAAATTGATTATGCACTCAGACAAACCATTTTTCACCTTTTTAAAAATTTTTATTTAGTACAGGGTCTACAGGGTCTCACCACACAGATTGGACTTCTAGTGCTCTTCCTGTTTTCAGTCTCCCAAGCACTGGAATTCAGATGCCTGCGACCACACACCACACCCAGTCTCAGGGTGTGGTCTCAGGGTGCTGTCTCCATGCCCCAAGGGCAGAGCTGGCAGGGGACCCAGGGATTGAACCTGGTCCCTGCATCTGCCCGTACAGATGCTTTAATCTGCTGAGCTACCTGGGTAACCCTTTTTGTTCCATTCTTAACTAGATAAGAAACTGTTCTGGGGAAAGTCAGAGAACAGGGAAACGATAGGCCAGAGTAAAGGATCAACGAAGGGTCTTGACTTGGTGACCTAGCATTATCTTATGTCAGGAGGAGTCAGGTGATAAACACAAAGCAGGACTGGAAGTAAAGATGAGAGAATTTTAAAATAGAAAATTTTAAAGAGTTCCCCACCATACTTCAGGGAAGAAGAATATAGCAGTTGATTGGAGCCATGTCTTCATGTGGTTTAGGAGCAGTGATATGTTTCCTCCTGTGGTTGGGATACGAAGGCTGTAAAGCTAAGTCCTTCAACGTCCTCACAAACCACATAAATGGCCTACAAGGAATAAATGCAGGATATAATGGTTCAGTGTATTTTAGCATTGAAGCCTTCATGTACACTGAAAAAAGACAATCATGGTCTGTAGCATTGCTGAGATGCTATGCATCACCCTTGCTATCCTCTCTGGATACACAGGAAGGCTTGGTGACTTTCTGTCCACTTGCCTGGACTATGTGTAATGCAGGGGGGAAGGCAGAGAGAAGATTTTAAATTTGGCTGAGTTTAAATTGAAATAACTATTAATGAAATCTAAATGATGTGACTTTATTTTTAAGTAGCTAGATTAATATTTTATTGTTCTATATTGTGGCAAGACACAGAAATTAACCATCAATTATATTTTGTACACATTTCAATGCATATCTTTTGAATACAAAATTTGCTATTTTTGTAGTAATTCTTAATGCCTTAGGCATTATGTATCTTCTCTGTCATTTCTGCAGTACAGCATGTTGAAGTGTCACTCCTTTCCAGCATTTGACAGACCATTTTCTAGTTCAGCTCTGCTGTATACATTGCTGTAATTTCTTTTAATATTATTACTTCCTAGCCTACTAATGCTATGAGCATACAAAGTGATAATCTTCATCATGTATTGTGAGTTCTTTGCCTTATGTTACAGTATTTTATCGAAAGGAAACCAAGATTAGACTTTTGCTTTATTTGAATGTGTCCTCCCAAATTTATGCATTGGAAATTTAATTATCGGTGTAACAGTACCAAGATGTAGAAACTTAGCTGTGATTAGGTCATAAAACCCAGCCCTCATAAATGAATTAATGTCATTACCATGAAGTAACTTCACCTGCAGGATGGGCTTTTCTAAAAGTGAGCTCAGCAGTTTCTCACTATGCAATGCTTTCTGTTATATCAACATGTGGTAAGAAGGCCCTTGACAACTACAGTACCATGACTGTGAGCTTTCCAGACTCCAGAATTACTATTATTATTATTATTATTATTAATTATTATTATTTGGTACAGGATCTCACTATGCAGCTTGAACTCACAGTGACCCTCCTGTTTTCAGCCTTCCCAGCCCTGGGATAAAGGTCTGTGCCACCATGCCTGGTAGTGATGGCCAGCTCAGTTATGCCCAGGGTTAGGGCCAGCAGAGCACATGGTGCTGGGGATCAATACATAGTACCTGCACTTGCCTAAGCAGTTGCTTAGTTGGCTGAGCTATCTTGCTGGCCCCAGACTCAAGAATTATTGGCAATAAATTTTTGCTCATTATATATTAGCTAGTCTGTGACAGTTCGTTTAAAGAACACAAAATAAACTAAGACAAAATGATACTGTAGTCTGTCATTATTTCTTCCATTTTCTTACTTTCTGTCTTTAGTACTCTGATGACTTCAATCATTTGAAATGGTGAAGTAAAGGTTAGGGGCTAGCTGTTCTGTCACTGAGACATCCACAGATTAAAGGAGGAAAGGTTTAATTTTAGTTATAGTTTTAGGGAACCCAGTACTTGGTTGGCAGGCTACAGGGCACAACCTCCATAGTGGAAAGGAATCATAGGACAAAGCTATTAAGTTCATGGAAGCTGGGAGAGGAAGAAGGGAAGATATCTTCCTGGTAGAAGCCTCTGCTTCTTTGGAAATAAGGTTTCTAGGCCCACAGAGCATAAGTTCATAACAGGAATTGAAATTTTGCTGTTTATTAAGGGTAATATGAGTGACATCATTCACACTACTGTTATTTGATTCCTGAAATCATATATACTGGCTATGGGAAAAACAGTACCATATACTGAATGATGATTCAGAGTATACATAGCCTTCTGGAAGACCCTGGCCCGCCACAGAAGGGTATTGCCGTCTGTGTTGTGCTGTAATTGCATCACCAAAAGGCCATTTCACTCTTCTAATGATCTGGCTGCTTCTAGGTGATGGGAAACGTGGTTAAGAGCGGTGTGAACTCATGAACATGAGTGCACTGCCTCACTTCCGTAGCCATGAAGTGCGTTGTTTGGTCAAAAGAAATATTTATAACAACATAGCACTGGATGAGGTACTATGGAAGCCCACACATGAGAGTTTTGGTAAAAGTATTGTGTGTAAGAAAGGCAAATCCAACCCACATCTAGAAAACATTTCAATTCCTCTAAGGACAAAGTGCCACTCTTTCTATGATGGAAGTGGTCTACCTTGCCACCAGGTTTCAAGCTAAGCACACATGGGAGTGGTGCTGTATTAGGGACTCAGTGTTGGCCTTTGCTAATGACAGAAGAGCCATTCAGCAGTGGGTGTAGCCAGACCAGCCCTGTACGTGGAAAGCTACATTGCTGAGCCCATGCATAACCTCCTTCCCAAACACCATGACTATGTTTTCTCCTGAATTCTTTGGGCAATGACAGGAGTGGCTGAAGAAAGAGATAGACTACTTTCCATAGAGTGGATTATCCCATCCACTTGATCATTAAAGTCCCTTCTGCTGAAGTCACCTTTTAGTGAGCATTTACAAGGGGCAAAAATATTTTCACATCCTTCACTAATGGTGTTATCTCCTCCTCAGGTGTATTTGTGATCAATTTTCCAGATTCACTCCTGTCAAGTCCCTGACCATCGAGCCAGATCATTAGCTACATCCCATGAATCAGTATAGTCACACATATGGCCACTTTTATTTCCAAGAAATATAGATAGCCAGGAGTTCTGCCCATTGAAGATTCCCTTTCACCACAGTCCTTGAGAAATGTTCTGTGGTTCCAGCATAATGTTCAAAATCATCTGTAAGCCAGGTCCCAGTCCTCTCTTTTGGTATAACTTGGTCACTTGGTCACCCCATGAGCCCGTGGGTTCATGGTGGGGGCATAGGAGGAGCAGGTGCGTGGGCATTCAGGCCGCTTCTCCATGTGGCCACCCATCTTCCCTGTGCCTCCTGGACCTGCTCAGGCCCAGTTGTCCATATTCCACTTCTGCTTGACGAAGAACTGCTGCTGTGCAAGTCCAACTTTGTGAATTAGTCAGTGGAAGTAAAGAATCCTACTTTGGAACAAAAAAGCAGTGAATAAAATAAAAAGCACACACTCTTGCTTCTCTAATTAGAAATCTGTAGGGTCGTAAACCTGGAGGGAGGAATTGGAGAAAAGACGAAAGAGATGGAGGGCTTTTTAATGTGTCTGGAGGCAGCTGGGCTGATCTGTGCTATGACAGGCAGTCAAGTCCCTTTCCTCATCTAGCTCTAACAGCTTCCCAGAGAGGAAGAGGCTCTTCAGTGTTCAGGAAACAAATTGTTCTCCCTCTGTTTTGGCTTGTATTGAGATTTTGTCTTTTTCTCTGACTTGTGTATCGTGGTGACAAGTCAGAAGACAAGATAGGCTAATGGAAGCATGCAGGATGCTTAAGAGGAAATTTTGGCTATGTCTGTGTTTTTATTATTTATTTATTTATTTATTTATTGTACTTTAGGGAAGGGTCTACAGGGTGTTCAGGGTCTCGTTACTAGATCGGACTTGTAGTGATTCTTGGTCTACAGCCTCCCAAGAGCTGGGATTACAGGTGTGTGCCACTCCCAGTCTCAATTGCTGTCTCAGCACACTCCACGGGCAGGGCTGGCATGGCAGGCCTGGGAATAGAATTCCTGGCTCCTGAGCCTGCTTGCAGGTGCTTTAATCTGCTGAGCTATTTTGCCAGCCCAGTCTGTTTTTTTATTGCTAGATGTCATTATTATCTTTCCCTTGAATTATTGTAAAAGTTAATCAATTAGCTCACAGCTTCCTCCCTCCCACTCGAATGGGAAGGCACTGCTATTGGGTAGGCTCTTTAGCTATAGCTATAGCAAGAAATTCTTCATTTCTACTTTTGGTTGTCACGAGGACAGAAAACAACTTCTTAAACTGATGCATGAAATTCAACAAACTCTGGTCGTAAACAATTTGTTATTTTATTTGGAGATAGAAGTGCTATCTTTGGCCTCTCATTTTGCCATCCTAGATGATTAAATGATGTTCAGATACATAAGGGTTTTTAACCCTCTATACTTTCTTGAGGTTGTTCTCCCTATTTCTTGATTCAGAAAATGGCTCTCTTTCTAGACTTTTGTCCAGTGTTACTTTTAAATCACAAACCTATAAGAAGGGAACAAACCTTCCTCAATTTATTTCATAGGAGCATACCTACAAGTCAAGGCCAAGCAGATTCATTGCATAGAACTAATTTAAGGAGAATTGTGGGCTGCTGTGTAGTGCACACAGCTGTAGCAGGCAGGGGAACTTGAAATACTCCAAGATCCAGACTGTAGTTTGGGCTACATTTAAGTTAATTAGATGGTCTGCAGATTGTATGATGGAGCCTAGACATTATCATGATCAGTATGGTGTTTAAAAAAATAACATAAGAACTGTTGAAAAGACAGTGTTTGGACGGTCATTTTATTCTATTGCTTTCTCAAAGGAGAACTCTCTGTTATCTGTTCAGACAGGTTTTCTTGGTCCTCTTGTTTTGTACACAATCAGACCTGATGTCCCAGTTTAATCTCCTGATGGATCATCACTGGCAAGATGGTTTGCGGAGAAGCCAAATCAGAAGCAGCAGTTCTAGCTCATGGTCACGTGGTCAGGTGCTCATTTCTACCAGACCCCAACAGTAGACAAGGGTTCTCTTCCCAAAGGGCAGGTGATGCTCTACTGAAAGTGGGACACTGTGCTACAAACCCGGGCATATGGCATTCTATTGTGATTTGATATCAACCCAACACAGAATCTTTTATTAGCACTGATATTTCTAATCAAAGTGTCTTCTGGGTCAGCTGCCCAGGGCATAGGGATGCTGTGATGCAATCTAGGCCTGCTTTTGAGCACTTCAGTGACCAGGTTGGGTAAGGGTGTGGCTCACTCAAAGTATGCAGCATTTCATATTGCCCATTGCAAGAAAAATCAAAGTTTTTCCAGGAAGATTGTGCTTCCAATATGGAGAAGCTCACTAGATATTGTGCTTTCTCTTTTTTTGCAGAAGATTAGTCAGGTACTAAATTGTCTTTTGCTTTGGAGGAGATAATCTCAACAGGTCCCCTGACCACTGAGATTACCAATTTTTATTGCTATAGTTGGTGTACAGTTCTTGAACTTAATTAATATTCTCCAAACTTTCAAGCTAAAGGTCTTGCTAAAGTCTCTAACCACTTCTAAAGTGACTGGCAAAGTGGATCCTTATGTAGACTATCTGGTTGATCCACATATTTTTATTATATAAAGTCATAGGCTTGGAGAGAACTCAAGGTAGTGATCAATTTCAAGTATACAGTCAAAGCCTACGATCATGACTGCTGGATGGGTCAGCCAATCCAACAGGTTCACTACAACCAGATGGTAGTCAAGACTCTTCCTACTCCTTCAGGCTTTGACTCTGACAGTGAGTCCGAGCTATTATGACATTTTTATCCTTAAAATATCAGTTTCAGATTAGACCCCAATTCTAACTCTAATACTTCTAGAAATATGTGGGTATTTTCTTGCCTTCAGTATGCAGTTGTTTTAGTGAATGGATACATGTGTGATAATGATATGACAAAAGGGTTCACCACAATGTGTACTTGGTATAATATGACAGATCCTTTCTCTGGTGCTGTGTGTGAATGTTACTTTTAGTCAGAAATTGGATGATTTATTCTTTCTTGGGGAAAGAGCCCCCAACATCTGGACCATAGATCATTGCTGTTTCCAAGCAAAGTAGTATTTATGTCAGCTATTTCTATATTTCGTCTTTAGTGATGCATATCTACAGTAACTTGTAGAGAATTATGGCTATCACTTTCAACCTGTAACTGCTTAGGGTAGTTTATACCCGGCTCCCTGAATATAAGCATTGCCACATGGTCCTTATTGTTTCAGAGCCCTATCTACTCTATGATAGGCCTTACTAGGGTCAGCTGAACAGAAGAGCCACAGTGGAGCTTTTAATTGATGTTTGTGTTCTTCTTACAAGCACATTCCTTGTACTCAGTCCATGAAACCTAACCACTTGGGGAATCTTCTCGCTTTATATATCTACTCTAGCATGACCACTTCCTTTAATTTTTCAATTTCTTCATCATCTGCCAGCACAACCCTGACATTTCAGTGATGCTTAGAGTGGGTCATCATTTTCCCATGGTTGAGAAGCCATTTTGGTTGTTAGTTCGCTCATCACCTGGGCGCTTTCCCAGGATATTAAATCCTGGTCATCTCAAGAGAGGACTCTCATACATATTCTCTCCTATCCAATCTTGTGATCTGACTTCCTTCATCAACTGCTTTCCACATCCAGTCCTTTCTAAGACATGCTAGATAATTCTTATAGCTCTTTTGAGAGTAGTCTTTTTCCTTCTTTAGCAGTTTCACAGAATGCTAGCAGTGTTATACTTAACCCAGTGTTTAAGCCTATTGGTTGGGCTGTGGAATGGGATAGATTTTGAGGTTAATATAGTCATTAAGTAAAAGAGAATAACATTCCCCAAAGAACAATGACCACGAAAATGACCACTTTCTGTGTTGAATGATAGGTTAGGTAAGAGATACAATTCTAAATATTTTTTTCAGTTTGTGATGCCTGTGAAAATCTTCTGAAACTTTTTTATAGATGTCTTATAATTCATCTTCTCTCTTTGCCAAGTCCTGTCTGTCTTATACTCTCTAGGTACTCATCTAAAATCTTCCTGCATGCACATTTCTGTCTCAAAGTCTGTTTTTCAGGAATTCCAATCTAAGAAAAAGGGTACGTTTTATTTGTCCTCTTATTTCTCATGATTCATCTTTTTCATACAACGTTCATCTTAATTAAAACAAAATGCTGAAATTTGTTTGGTAAGAAACAATACCATAATTTCTCGGGACAAATGGAAAAATATAATGCATATAAAGGACACCAAGAATGAGAAGAGTTAGATAATATTTCAAATGAGAATAACACTAGCATATGGGTTCATTTACAGGAGATGGAAGAGAGGGTAAGGGGAGTAGAAACTAAAGGGAGGAAGATGGAAGAATTGGCATCAAAGCAGTTTATGTGAAAGAGCAATAGGTAAAGTGATGCGAATGCCATGGAAAGCCTGATTAAAGGAGTAGCACCCTCGTGGGGGTCACTGCGGTGGCAGCATGCTAAGAGACTGTCAGTCAGGAAAGTCAGTAGCTGCTGCACTGCAGCCTACTCAGCCTGGCTGAGAGTTGACAGAACACCCAGTGCTTCATGCTCGTGGCT
The DNA here is from genome assembly GCA_004027165.1 of Ctenomys sociabilis. Lineage (NCBI taxonomy): Eukaryota > Metazoa > Chordata > Mammalia > Rodentia > Ctenomyidae > Ctenomys > Ctenomys sociabilis. The sequence continues at coordinate 14,995 of PVKA01012797.1, forward strand.
GAGCCCCTTCACTCCTCATTAATGGTGTATCTATTCTCTTTCTTCCTTGTGCAAAGCATTAGAAAGTTGAGATGAAAGCATGCCTTTCTAAAACACATTTGGCTCAAAGAAAAAGATGCTTCCCAGAACTACAAAGGAGTTTTTTAAATGAAACTTTAATTAAATGTTGCTTTAATTTGGATCACAAAGAAGAATATAAGAACTTGTCGTGTCCCAAGCGGAAGGTGTCTGTATCTCCAACTAATAAAATATTGGCATTTAGTTGCCTTACAATCTTTTAGTGCCTTCAGTTTTATAGATAATTCACTGGGACAATGAAATCAATTGTTCGCAGTTTCATCTATGACCAAGTATATCTTCAGGATGGACACTCGTAATGGCAATACATTTTTACATGTCCCCTCAGATGTTAATAAGAATAATGGCAATTAGGGATAACAAAGCCCAGGGAAATAAAATTCAGAAGATGCTGCAGCTCTGTCCTTAGAATTAAAGAAACAAGAATTGCTCTCATTTTTAGACTCTGTAAAAAGTGGCACCATGTAATTAGCGTGAAATACTATTCAGAAAAGCCTTAGGTGCTACACGTTTTAAATAATCTATAGAGATCACTGATTTTTTAAACATTAACTTAAGACTCAAGTACGGCATCTGATGGTGTCCTTGGGATTCGGTCTGTTTCACTGAGAATGTTCTTACTGTCATTTCCCATGTCTGCTCCTTCTCCACTGAGAAGGGGACCATATGTCTCTGATTTGACCTGACAACAGGAACTTGCCAAGAGAGGCATAAACGCCATCATTTGTAGAAGCAGGAGAAGGAAGTTCACCATTCCTTGAGAAGGAATGTGGATGCCCTGTGGCCACATTTCACCAGGTGACCGCTATGAGGGGACGCAAAAAGGCGCAGCCTGACCTCGACAGTGGGAGATGTTCTCAGTGGGCGTCGCCCCCTAAACACGCTGAATCAGCGTGCTAAGCGGGACAGAGTTTTGTAGAAGGTAGCCGTTTGTGTTGTTTGTGCATTATCTAGAGCTTTTTTTGTCTGTGTGTTTGAAAGACAGAGCTGAGTATTTGTGGCACAATATGCCCACAAAGCCGATTTATCATCTGGCATTTACAAAACTAGATCCAAGAGAGGTATATGACATCTGAAAAGAAATCTTGTCTGTTTAGCACCAGATAGGGTAGAATTTGTACCATGTGTTTCCTCATTTAGCTTAAGATTAAAATCTTCTGTTCTGATTAATCCTTTAAATCTGTGTCCTTTAGGTTTTGTGAGACAGACAGACAGGCAGAGAGATAGACAGATGGTTGGATAGATAGATAGATGGATAGTTAGATAGACAGATACTGATAATATATATATATATATATATATATATATATATATATATATATATATATATATTATGCATCTTTATAACTTATGCTACTGTCGGTGCATTACTATTAGTGCACAAGCATCACATTGCTCTCGTGCCATTGTTTTCTAAACATCCTATTTATATCTATGGCAGCCAATTTTTTTTTCTCTTAGATGTTATTTGCTGAGTTTCAATACAGTGAGCATCTGGCTGCTTGGGTGAAAACAAGTACTTTCAAAAAGAAGAACATCAAGGAAGGCAGAACAGGAATTCAGCAGCTCTCCACGTGCTCTGTCCTGCCCTCTCAGAAGTGCTCGGCAGTCTTTTCTTGGAGTTCGTAATTCACCTCTCGCTGTGGGTGGGACTGATGCTCTTCTGGTCTACAGTTCAGGCTGCTGTGCCTGCAGGAAAGGTCACCAGCACACCATGCTTCTGTAGTGAATGCACACCCCAGTCCTCATGGGAAGTACTTCTTTTTTATGTGTTTAGTACAGGGTGTACAGGGTCTCACTATGCAGATCAAACTCATAATGGTCCTCCTGTTTGCAGTGTCCCAAGCTCTGGGACTACAGCGGTGCGTCATCATGCTCAGTTTCATTGGTGCTCTCAGCCCGCCCCGGGGCTGGGGTATCGAAACCCAGACACTGAGCTCTGCCTACACAGGCTCTTTAGTCTGCTGAGCTATCTGGCAGTACTTCTTAAGATGGTTACGAATGATAAGAAAGCAAGAAGGGATTTTACAAAACAAAGAGTCCATCCTAATGGTTAATTAAGTTTTGGGGACCATGCTTCCTATAATAGGGTATTATTTTGAGGCATTAGTCAGGCAAATGCAGAGTATGTGAACCTCAGATGTGAGTAGTGGAAATGGCAACAGGAAAATGAGGACCAAAGAGCAGATTTATACCTCAGCTAATACTGAAGGGCCCAGAAGAGGGCCAGGGCAGCCTTCCTCTGGAAGCCAACTGCACAGCCCCCACCATGCTCTTTTTTCTAGACTCAGAGTCCTCAGCTAACTGAAGAAAGGAGAAGGACAAAGCTAGAATGTCACTGGAAATGTCTGGCAGAAGCTTTTAAAAATTCAAGATTGATCAAATTTGAATGCATCTTTACATAAGTTTGAACAAATGTAAACTTACCCAGCATTTACAAACATGTTTTGTGTCACCAGCTGAAAGGACCATAAGGGTTATATTAAATTAGAGAAATTTTGAAGGATTATATTTACATGATATAAAGCGTTATATTAAATTACATGCCACGCCAGCCCTGCCCCCAGGAGCACTGAGCTTGGTGACTGAGTCTAGGCGTGGTTGCTTGTGCCTGTAATCCCAGTGCTAGGGAGACTGAAAACAGCAGGATCACTATGAGTTTGAGCTGCACAGTGAGACCCTGAACACACACACATTATATATATATATATATATATATATATATATATATATATATATATATAATATTTTTCTGTAATTAAGATAGTGTCTATGGGGTCTGCAGGGTCTTACTATTTAGATCGGACTCATAGTGATTATCCTGTTTTCAGTCTCCCAAGTGCTGGGATGACAGGCATGTGCCACCATGCCCAGTCTCAAGAGCCATCTCAGCGCGCCCCACTGGCAGGGCCAGTATGGCATACTGGGAAAGAGAAATTTTAATTTTTCACACATATATCTGTGACAGAAGTGCCTGCCAACCCAGAGGAATTTGTCTTAACTAGCTATCATTTACCTATTCCTACTGTGCCCAATAGGCTATGAATTCCCTTAAGACAGTAGGTGCAGGTTTTTTCATTGCTATAACACTGGTACTAAGCCAACAAATAATAAACAAATGGTCCTTCATGATCCTTTATGATCCCCCAGTCAATTTAGCCAATCTCAATCTCTGTCTCTGTGCCTCTGACCCTCTTTCTCTCTCTGTCTGTTTCTCTTCCTTCCTTCTCCAACTTTAAGCACTGTGGATAATTTTTTTAAAGACAATAGATATTTCCACTGTGAGACATGGTGGTACTTTAATCACCATAGTGACAGAATAATACTGTGTTTCAGTGGAGGGAGAACATTGAAATTTTTTACTCTTTTAGGTGAACAGCTGCTGGGAAGGTTTATGTTGAAAACGAAGGCAAGGGCTAATTCTGAGAGAAGAGAAGCATCCTTTCTTCTAGGGCAGCAGTTACTGGAAATGACATGAGGCAACCCTTCAGGAGAAGTGATGGCTTCAGAACCTGCTGCGATTTGGCAGGTTCCCGACTGAAGCATCTCTCAGGCTGTCTGTGACCGCACTGGGCCGGTGTCGTTCAGAGCCCTGTGCTAGCTTCCTTTGGCTGGGAATGGCCCACTGGCTCTGTGTGCTGTACACACGCCATGCCAGTCTGTAGGAGTCATGACATGAAGAAGGATGGGAATTACTGTGGGAGTGTAGTTCCCATAAACTTGAAGCTGTTTTGTGGATTTTCATAGGCATCCAAGGTATTTCATAACCCGAGCTGCTGGCTCCTGGTAATAGCTAAACTAGACTTCAGCTCACACATTTGTTTTGCTACTTTTTAAGCTAAGTTGACATAGCTTCAATTTTCTTCAGCTTTGAGGTTACAGAGCCAGTCTTCCAGATTTGTATTTATACCCCTGTGGTTCCAGTTGGCTCTGCTCTCTGTGCTTCTGATTCTCTGCCCAGAAGAGACTTCTTCCATCAATGCATGGCTCTGCTGAAGAGATTTCCTGCTGTGATGTGTCCTGGTGCAGTTACAGAATGTGAACATTCTTGTGAAAGCATTTCATTGCTCTGAATATTATTTCATAGGCTATGGCACAAAGCATCGCACACAATGAAGAGTTAACTCAGCAGGCTCAGGTTTCTCAAAATCACCACATTCCCACGAAAATCCTGGCTAGCTCTTGAGAGATGATCTCTGAGCCCTTGGACGATTTTGCTTTGTAATTGTGTTTTTGTGTACTTGAAACCTTGAGCAGGAAGTACCTATGTGATCAGATTGATTCTATGATTTGTGGTGAACACCTAGTTTCGTTCTGGGGAACTGAAAGTGGAGTCACTGAGGTTAGCCCCACAGGTTTTGCATGTCTGTGTGACTCAATCAAAACCCTAACTAGAAGGATCAGGTGAGCTTTCTCGGCCAGCCACTCTTGGTTTGACCACATTTTAAGCTAATATACCTTCTACTTTCCCCCCCAAGTATGTCCTTTACTTTCTCCAGCTTTGGGGCTGCAGATCCAGTCTTCCAGGTTTTTATTTATATCCCTGAGCTCAGCCTTTGAAATCTTCCCTCCGAGCCAGCTAGCTGGGCTGAGAGGTCCTGTCTCCCTGTGGACGAGCACATCCTTCATGCCTGCTGAGGCTCGCATGTGGGCCTGGAAGAGCTTTCTGATTAAATCACCTCTGGCCCATTCACACGCTGGATGTAGAGGCTCTGTGGCCAGATGAGTGTTCCTAGTGTGTTTTTCCTCCTTCTACCATCTATGCTGTTCATTTATGTTCAGCCTGGAGCACTACACTTGTTTTCAAGTATCTGCTTTTCGATCAGTAGACAAACAAAAACTACAATATTCTAAAAACCCAAATATATTTCAGAATTAAACTTTTTTTTTCCTCCAAAAACAAAAATTCAGCGTTTTCTTCCAATGAGGCCTAAAAAAGACATATTCAGGGAGGCATGCTTTTGTTCTGAAGAGCCAGAAAGCCTTCTTAGTGACTACATTAGATTTTTTATTGCTGATAAACTAGACTACCAAATCTGGGCAGCCCAAAGCAATGTGTACTTGTTATTTGGGCTTCCTAGAAGCCAGAGACTGGATTGTCTTGACTGGCTTTTCTGCTGCACGCTCCACAAGGCCAAAATCCAGGTCTCAGCCATGGGAATGTGAGGGGCTGGTCAGAGGGTCCAGATGAGAATCTCTTTAGAGCTGAGTTGGGATGTTCTTGGCAGAATATTCTTTGCTGTACAGAACTGAGGTTCTCGTGCTTCACTGGACACCATCTTTGCCCTCTCTACCCTTTCCTCTCCAGTTCATGCATGTGGGCAGCTACACTTCAGCAATGGCATCTTAAATCTCTCTTATTTATTGAGAGTATATGTAACTTGTTCTTTCTTCCATATGAATTGTCTGACTCTAGTCAGAGAAGTTTCTCTGCTTTCAAGGGTCCATGAAATTAGCTGAGGTCAATACAAAAAATCCAGGATAATATCTCTATTTTAAGGTTCATAAGTATGAAAATTGTGAATACATTTGTAGCCTCTTGCTAAGCAATGTAACATATTCATACACCTGGGGATTAGGGTGTGGTGAGCCTTTTTTTTAAGGGGGGATTACCAGAAATTTTGGTTACCAGAAATCAAACTCAGTACCTTGTGCTTGCCAGGCAATGAGCTTTTCATTTGCCTATCACAGTAGCTGAAAAGATCTAGTGAGTAGATTGAGCCTCAGGGAAAACCAAGCTTATCAGCTCTAGTGTACCCCCAGGACTCTGACTCTCTATTATGGTATCACTTTATGTAATTTAGCTTCCTTTCTAGGTCCTCCATAGGATAGGAAAGTCCTCCAGGTTCTCAGCTGATACATGTTCATTTAAGACTTAGGGAATCATAATAAGTGTTCGTGAGAAGAGTGTGGAAGCCAAGTTGGCAACTCTTCTCAATGGCATGTGATAGCCTACATATGAAATTTCAGAGAATGCAACCCAGCCCCCACAGGGCTGGAGACAAAAGACCTCAGTCTCTAATATGGCTGCTATGATTCCTTAAGGAGACATAGTTCAAAGAGTATGTGAAACTCTTCTTCTAACATACATGGTTAGAAACAAAATGAAGAGCACACTTATGATAATGGAAGTGATCTATTTTGTTCATGTTTACCTTTTATGCAATCTAGAAACAAAAGCCTTGGCAAGCCAGTGCTTTCTGTTATTACACTGATATCAAGTGACTGAAATAAAAAAAAATCTTTCAAATTTAAAATTGAGTTAATTTAATCTTAGTCATAACATTTATTATATTTTATTTTTTTAATTTTAGAAAAATATTTCTGAAATGAACACCTAACATGAGATTAATAATAGACTGCACACTGTAAAAAAGTATTAACAAACTTAAGTGAATATAACGATCAAAATATGAAGAAGAAAAACTTTTCAGATCAGCCATATAATAGTTCTCTCTGCCAAAATCAAGGAACTTATATACATATAATCCCCTCAAAGTAGATGGGGATAGGCAATAAATATTTAAAGATTTAAAATTTCTAAATTTAGTTAAAATTATAGCACCACATTTCCAAGGAAAATGAACCTTTTACACAACAAATATGAATAAAACAATACCAACATACACAAACTGAAATTGTCCAAAACTAATTATAAAGAAAAAGATCATTAAAGCATATATAGAAAAAATACTAGCTATGGGAAAACAAAATTAAATAGCATTTTATTCCACATTAAAAAGAAAGAGAGCAAATGGGTAACAAACTAGACTTATTCAAAGGACTGAAAATAAAAAAAGATCTGTCTTCATTGAACTTTATACTTAGCAAACATGCCTTTGAGAACTAAAAGTAAAATGTTTTCCAGTTATGCAAACTTGAAATAGTCTAATAACTTCAGATGTAGCAAAGACCATAAAATAACAAAGACCATAATCCAGAAGACAACAGAAATAGCTGTGTCCTGGATGAAGAATAAAGAGCTCTCAAAATGGTAGTTATGCAGGACTATGTAAAGCATATTAGATGAACCCATTTAAAATGTCATTGAAGATTTTTACAAAACAGTATTAAGCTTATGTCAGGTTACATGTATGTGTGTGTGTGTAAAAGACAAGGAAGAACTAATATAAAGTCAATGGAAAGTGAAAATACACTTTTTAAAGTTTCTAATACTAGGAGAAAATATCTTACCATGACTTGTAAGTAGATTGTAAGTCAAAGAAACAGTATAAATCATAAAACACAAATTAAAAATAAGCAATATTCAGAAAATTAATTAAATATTAATTAATTAAAAATTAAATGAAATATTGCAAAATAACACTCAAAAATTATAATAAAATTGTGAGTCCAATTAAGAGGCCAGAATTTACTATATCATATGTACAAATTGTGATCAATTTGCAGAAGTTCATTAGGTTAATATATACAAAAATACCAACTAAGAAAAAGTTTTCATGATAGTAAAGAATTACTAAGAATGAACCATAACAAAATGGCAAAGATATGACCAGCACTTCTAACAGTTTAGGGACAGGATATGGCACAAAGTTCTGTTATGTGGTGGGCGTGGACACTGTCCATGGTGCTTACCGGTGGCAAAGTGTCACTTGTGGGACTATTACTGTTTCCTTGATGTCCACATGTACAACCAGACAGAATCATGACCCATAGGGTACAGGAGAAGTCCATTTGTAGAGAATCCTGATGGAAAGGTTTTGTTGCTCTATACAAAAGAATAATTGAAAGACTGCTATTGTATACCTCTTTTTCTCCTGTGTTTAATGGTTTGCCTGGCTTGGTGTATTCATTCACGGAGTTGTGGTCATTTTGATCCCTCTTTAGAATATCTTTTAGTAGTATATAAGATCATTCACTATCCTTTTGGAAGCCCAGCAGACCCACCAAAGCCCAGCCCGCGACCTGCCTAACACAGGAGGGCTGACTCCAGCAATTTTCCGGACCCTCACCCCAAAGCCAGTCAAGACAGTGGGAATTTTCATTTCTTGCTCTGCATACCAGTTCGGTTCATGCTTGCTTGAACAGGGAACAAGTAGAGGGGAACCACAGGAGCTGCAGCAGAAAGGAAAAGAACACAACAGCCAGATCCAGGATAGGCATACTTGGATAATCTTAAACTTACTGAGCTGGTACCTAAATCTCATATCAAGCTAAGTTTATAGCTGCACCAAAGAGATACACCAAAGGTCAAAGGTCAGTGCTATAGAAAATGACAAAGACAAGGGGAAAAACGCAATCCCAGACCTCGAGTCCACCAGTAAGGGCAGAGGACACTAGCTCAGCTGCAATGAATGAATTAACAGATACAGCAGCAAAGGAACAACAGCAGAAAGCTAGAGAGGAAATAAAATGAGAAGTAATTCCACAAATTAAAAAAGAAATATCTGAATACATAGTATCTGAAATAAAGAATGAATTTCAGAAACACTGAGTGGAAAAACAATGCCCACCCAGAACAAGTGCAGAGAACACTATTCTACTAGAAATGTATGAATTAAGAGCATCTGAAGCAAAGACACAACAGCAGAAAGGTCATGAGGAACTCAAAGCAGAAATAATTTCTGAAATCACAAAAGAATTCTTTGAAAAAAAAAGAATTCTTTGAAATCATAGCATCTGAAATACAGAAACAAGTCCGGAAATATACAGAGGAAAACCAACTTGAAAGAAACACTGCAAAAAAACAATAACTACCTCTAAGGAAGACACGGATAAAAAAATTGAGGAGATCAGAAAAATGATGGATTCCTTGAATGAGAAATACAGAAAAGAAACAGAGTGCAAGAAACACAGTCAAAGAGATATAGAAGAACTAAAAATGTCAATCACAAGTCTAAAAAACCATTTGAGCGAAAGTGAAGACAGAATTTCACATCTCGAAGATGCCGGTGCAGCTAGTGAAAAGATGAGAAAGGATGTCTAAAAAACAATGAGCATGCAGGGAAAAAATAATACATCACCAGCAAGATGATGCCAGGATGAACAATGTGAGAATAATTGGTATCAATGATAATGAAGGAGTCAATACAAATGATATAAAAAGAATTTGGGGAGAAGTAATCACAGAAAACTTCCCAAATATGAGGAAACAATCCAACATTCAGGTCACCGAAATACACAGAACACCAAATAACTTCAACCCAAGTAGAAACACACCGAGACATATAATAGTTAAGACCCCAGAAAGCCAACACTAAAATAATATACTGAAAGCTGCTAGAGAGAAGAAAGAGCTCACATTCAAAGGAAAACACATCAGAATTATAGCCAACTTCTCTACACAAACAAGGAAGGCAAGGAGAGCATAGAGCAGAGTTCTTCAAGTCTTACATGGAAACAAATTCCAGCCCAGATTATTATACCCTGCAAAACTCTCAAGTTTGATGGAATAGTGAAATATTTCCATGACAAAGAACAACTAAAGAATTTCATGATGACAAAGCCATCCCTTCAGAGGCTGCTGAAACATATTCTAGAGAGAGAACACAATGACCAGGACTCCATGAATGAGAATGAAAGGAACCCACCAAACAGGATAGACAATTAAACACGAGTCACAAAGCAGTAACAACACCAGGTAAATATCATGACAAACATAAGTCAGCACACTTCAATTATAACCATTATTATTAACGGACTCAATTTTCCAATTAAGAGAAATAGATTGGCACAGTGGATTAGGGAAAAAAATCCAACAATATGCTGTATACAAGAAACACACTTAACACAAAAGGACATTCCTAGGCTCAAAGTCAAAGGATGGAAAACAATACTGTATGCTCTAGCACCTCAGAAAAAAGCAGGAATAGCAATTCTGTTCTCATACAGTCTCAACTTCAAACTGAGAATGTTCAAACGACACAAAGAAGGCCACTGTATATTGGTCAGGGAAAAAATTCAAGAGCAAGAAGCAACACTCATAAATATCTATGCACCAAACACAGGAGCACTCAACTATGTAAGACAAATCTTAAACATGACAAACTTAATGTCTAAGAACACAATCTTAACAGGAGGCCTTAACACACCCTTATCTCAAAAAGATAGATCAACCAGACAAAAAATTAACAAAGAAGTAGCAGAACTGAATGAGAACGTGGAACAAATGGAACTGGTGGACATATATAGAATGTCCCACCCACCAGAGCTGAATATACTTTTTTTCAGCTGCACACGGGTCATTTTCCAAAATATACCTCATACTAGTTCAGAGGTCATGCGTAAGTATATGCAAGAAAATAGAAATTATCCCATGCATATTATGTGACCACAGTGCAATGAAAATAGAACAAAATGACAAAAGAAACCAGAAAAACCTGCTAAATTCATGGAAACTAACAACACCCTACTTGGCAATCAATGGGTAGCAGAAGAAGTTCAACAATATCTACAATTCACTAAAAACTCAAGTACAACTTACCAGAATTCATGGGATGTGTTGAAAACAGTTCTTAGAGGGAAAATGATAGCTCTGAACTCACACATTAGGAAAACAGAACAGGAACAAATTAGCACCGTAATGTTGCACTTCCGACAACTAGAAAAAGAAGACCATATGAAACCCAGATTGCAAAGACGGGAAGAAATCATAAAGATTAGCGCAGAAATTAATTCAAATGAGATGAAGAAAACAGTTCAAAGAATCCACAAATCAAAAAGTTGGTTCTTTGAAAAACTAAATAAAGTTGATAAGCCTCTTGCCAACCTCATCAAAAAGAGTCAAGAGAAAACTGAAGCACAAGTAATAAGGAATAAAAAGGGTGAAATCACCACAGACCCAGTGGAAATTCTGAAGACTATCAATAGTTACTTCGAGAATCTTTACGCTCACAGAATAGAAGACAGAGATAAAATGGACAGATTCCTTGAAAGGTACAAATTACCAAATCTTAGTCAAAAAGATATAACAAATCTCAATAAGCCAATAAAAGCCAACGAAATATGAAATGTAATAAAAAGCCTACCGACAAAAAAAAAATCCAAGTCCTAATGGATTCACAGCTGAATTCCATAAGAAATTTATAGAAGATATAATCCTCACACTCCACAAGCTCTTCAATGAAATCAAAAAGGAAGCAGTCCTCGCAAAATCATTTCTGGAGGCAAGTATAATACTGATTGCAAAACTAGAGAAAGACACAACCAAAAAGGAGAACTATAGGCTACTCTCCCTCATGAATATAGATGCAAAATCACTCAACAAAATCCTGGCAAACAAAATACAGCAAATCATCAAGAAGATCATACACCATGACCAGGGAGGATTCATTCCAGGGATGCAAGGATGGTTCAATATTCGAAAATCTATAAATGTAGTACACTATATTAATAGGCTAAAATTTAAAAATCACATGATCATCTCAATTGATGCAGAGAAAGCTTTTGACAAAGTCCAACACTCACCCATGTTCAAGGTCCTACAGAAAATTGGAATAGATGGACTCTACCTTAACTTGATAAAAGCCATCTATTAGAACCCAAAAGCTCATATAATCCTAAACGGAGAAAAATTGAAATCTTTTACTCTTAAATCAGGTACAAGACAAGAATGTCCTTTATCACCCCTCCTATTCAATATAGTCTTGGAATCCTTAGCAACAGCCCTTAAAAAGAGGGAGAAATAAAGGGAATAGGAATAGGTAAAGAAGAAGTTAAATTATCACTATTTGCAGATGAATAATACTTTACTTGGAAGACCCAAAAAATTCCACCAGGAAACTACTAGAACTGATATGGAAATTCAGTACCATAGCAGGATACAAAATCAATACTCAAAAGTCAATAGCATTCCTCTACACAGATAACAAACACACTGAAAGGGAAACAAAAGAAACAATAACTTTTACAATACCACCAAGAAAAAAGAAATACCTTGGAATTTCACTTAAGCAAGGAAGTCAAAGATCTTTTCACAGATAATTACAACACCCTAAGGAAAGAGATTATAGAGGATTTCAGAAAATGGAAAGATATTCCATGCTCCTGGACAGGAAGAACCAACATTGTGAAGATGGCCATACTCCCAAAATTGCTGTACAGATTTAATGCAATCCCTATCAAACTGCCAGCAACATACCTCCCAGACATAGAAAAATCATTACTTAAATTTATTTATAACCACATACAAACTAGAATAACAAAGGCAGTCCTGGCCAATAAAGACAAAGTAGGAGGCATAACAATTCCTGACTTGAAATTATACTACAAGGCCACTGTGATAAAATCAACATGGTATTGACAACAAAATAGACCTCAGGATCAATGGAATAGATTAGAAGGTACAGAAACATCTATGAACACACTCAGCCATCTGATCTTCGACAAACCTACTGGAAGAAAGATAGCCTCTTTAACAAATGGTGCTGGAAAACTTGGCTTTCTACATTCCGAAAACCAAAACTTGACCCAGCTCTATCACCATGCACTAAGTTAAAGTCAAAATGGATTAAAGACCTAAACATTAATATAGAAACACTCAATCTCCTTGAAGAGAAAGGAGGAGGAACTCTTGAAGACATAGGGGTACGTAGAGAGTTCATGAACAAACATATATTCACATGGGAAGCACTTGCAGGAATCAACAAGTGGGATCAACTCTTCTTGAGGAGCTTCTGCACTTCAAAAGAAATTGTCAGCAGAGTGAAAAGACAACCCACAAATTTTGAAAAAATCCTAACTAATAAGCAATCAGACAAATGTCTGCTATCTAGAATATATAAAGAACTAAGATATAACCGGACCCTCAAATTTAAAGACCCAATTCAGAAATGGGCATCTGAGATGAACACATACTACTCAGAGGACAAAATTAAAGAAGCGAATAAATATATGAAAAAATGCTCCACATCGCTAGTCATCTGTGAAATGCAAATAAAAACAACACTGAGATACCATCTCACTCCAGAAAGAATGGCTATCACAAGGAAATCAACCAACAACAAATGTTGGAGAGGTTGTAAGGAAAAGGGAATACTTCTCCACTGCGGCTGGGAATGTAGACTGGTACAACCATTGTGGAGGTCAGTGTGGAGACTCCTCAAAAGAGTAGGAAAATCCCATTCAAGCCTGCTATCCCGCTACTGGAAATTTTTCCAGAGGAACTGAAAACATTGTATCATAGTGATATATGTGTACCTATGTTTATAGCAGCACAATTTGTAATAGCAAAATGTTAGAAACAACCAAGATGTCCATCACATGAGGAATGGTTGAAAAAGATGTGGTATTTGTATATAATGGAGTATTACTCTGCTATTAAGAATGACAAGCTTGAAGCATTTATATTGAAGTGGATGCCACTTGAACATATACTTGTAAGTGAAATAAGCCAGACATACATGTGTAAATATCGTATAGTCTCCCAAGTATAAGTAGTCAGAAGAAGAAATACAAATAGAAATGTACAAAACCTAAAAAGAATTGAGTCAAACAGTTAGGACTAACTGAATGGCTTATGCTGCAGGGTACTAATCAGTTTTTCTTCTGGATGGTTAACAACCTAAGTTCACTGATAAAAATTAGAGAAATAGAAGAGCCACAAGACCAGCCAGCATTCTGGCCCTAGCCTTTCAAGATCAGCGAAGACTCAGGACATAGGAGAGCCTGTATTGCAACATCATGAAATTCAGTTGAGCTCCAAATTTTCTGAAGGAGGAGATTATGGAGCCACAGAGGAAAAAGATTGCAGTTCTACAGTGTGCCTGGGAGAGTCACATGGAGAGAAAATGTTCTCTCAGGCTTTCACAGAGAGCAAACTGGTCAAGCATTGGCCGTGACTCATCTACATGGATGACACAGACTAAGGATCTACAGAATAAGGTACAGGAGTACAAGATAAACCGTGAGGGGACTTCACTGACCTCATAAGAAACATAAAGTACTTGTGTTTGTATATAAGTCTTGCTCTATCTAGGTCTTAACCATCTAGCAGAAAAGTATAAAATTGAAGTATACACTGAGGGGCCATAATAATAACTTGAGCTGTAAATGGCTATTGTCGACAAATTCTTCACATGACTCACTATTGTTGTGGAATGCTGGACTGTGTTGGATTTTGTCTTCTTGTTGAATGACAATGGAGTGCCCATCTTTGACAGTTGTAGAGAAAGGAAGGGGTATAGAAAGGAAGAATCATGATGTGTGTGCAGGGACAGTACAGTTGGGATAGATAACACCGTGCTTCTACATAATTCTATGAGAGGCAAGATTTGCACTAATGGTGGTTAGACAGGATAATATGTTGGCCTCTAGTACTATGGATAACTACTAGGAAAATAACAAGGGAGGAAGTATTAATTATTGAATTTTTGATGTAATTAAGTTATAAAAAATAAGATACATAAACAGCTACACTCTCTTAATTTACTGATAAGAGACATATGTTATAATAATGCCTGTAAGTATAATATCACATATGCACTTTCTATGATACCAAAACATTATGAAAACGGTTTGCAATGTATTAATTTATCAAATCCATCTTGTCAAGGCATCTTAAAACTGTCTCATTCGTATTTGTACTTCAATAAAATATTTTTAAAATGGCCCCACTACCAAACATTGCTATCTTCAGTGCAGTCACTCAGTTCACAGGTATCAGCATATATATTCAGTCAAGGTAAGAATCCCACCAAGTAACGCTAGGTTCAACAACCTGTTGATCGTTCCCAGAATCGTGCCTTACCCATCATGTGCACATACATGTATGGCTTTGCCCTGTCATGTTTCCTAGCATTTGTCCTTGCCCTATCCTCATTGTCTAGTCCTCAAATTTTATCTTTCTTTTAATTGTGTTGTACCTTTCTATTTCTTCTTTTGAGTTCTTATGCTAGGGAGACTACATGATATTTAAACATGTGGGTCTCGTTTATTTCACTTATGAAATTCTTTAGTTGTTCTTTGTCATGGATATATTTCACTTCTCCATTAAACTTGAAAGAAAGTTTTCCAGAGGATATCACAGGATTGAAATTTATTTTCTTGCAAGACTTCAAGTACGTTGCTCCATGTTCTTCTTAACTTGATGCTTTCTGAAGAGAAATCTGCTATTATTCTGATGGATTTTCCTTTAAATGAAATCTGTTTCTTTTCTCTAGTGGCTTTTAGTATTCTGTTCCTTGTGGAATTTCTGAGACATTAACTATTATATATCTCGGTGTGGTTTTAATTGGGTTGATGTATTTGGAGTTCCATATCCTTTGGTTACCTGAATATCAGAATGTTTCCCCATATTTGGGAAATTTTCTGCTATTACTTCTGCACATATTCTTTTTATATCATTTGTATTGATCTTTTCCTTCTTATTGATGCCTTTTAGTTTTACATATTTGTCTTTGTGTCTTCTTGCTGATGTTGAGTTATTTTTTCCTGCATCCTACTTGTTTTTAATAGATCTTTTCTTAACTTTCCTTAGCTGCAATGATGTCTTCAATGTCTGAAAGTCTATTTTTCCTTCATTGAAATGGTTTTTCCAGTTTCTGATTGAAGTTTTAATTTTCTATATATCACTTTGAATCTGCTTCATGCATTCTATTTCCTTCCTATATTGCTTATTCAAGGATTCCATCATTCTCCTATTCTACTCTAATTTTTTTATCAGTGTCTTCTTTAGAATCACTTAGTACTGCTTTCATTATAGCTATCATTTCTCTTTTTTACTTCATAACTTATTTCTGATCTGATTTTCTCTATACCTTTCTGAAGTTGTCTCTTTACTTCAGACACTATAATTTCAGAGATTTCATGTGTGTGATTTCCAACTTCTTCTATGCAAGTGTCTCCTGCATTTGTTCTGGTGGGCTCAGGGCCTGAGAATGCATTTTGCTCTTTCTCTTTATTATTTTGTAAACCACTGTCTTCTGACCTTTGGTGTAGAGCTTTGGTAGAGTTACTACCTTAGCACCAGGTCCAGATCTACCAAGTTCAAAGTTATCTAGGTGAGTGTGGCTTGGGTCTGGCTGCTGTGCTCCATTTCTTCCTGCTGCAGTCCTTGGAAGTGAACCTTCTGCACCACTCTTGGAAGATGTTCTGCTCTTGGATCAGCTGGATGGATCTTTCCTCTAGACTCTCTGCAGGGAGTTCTGCCATAGGGTTCCACACCGGGCCTGTCTGATGGAGGAAGTTCCACACCCTTGCCTGGCCTGGGTGCTGGCTGGAGGGAGGGTCGGGTGGGACCGAGGTGGTCCCATTCACACATCCACCCTGCATGGTGGCTGGGCAGAGGGTCTGGCGTGGCCCAGGAGGTCCCACTCTATATTTTCAAATAATAGCATATTTAAAGAAAGATATGATAGTATATACATCCCCTATATACAACAAAATACAGCAATTAAGGCAAGTAATATATATATATATATATATATATATATATATATATATATATATATATATAATATCATGCCACAAAACTCATGTACTATGTATAATTCTAGGACAAAGCTGGGAAACCAAATACATCTTCAAAAATATACATTCTTTCTATGCTTCTTTTTTTTTTTTTTTACTTCCCCAGAATTTTGATTTCTTTTAGGCTTGTTCTCTCAAGGTGCTCAGATGGCTGTCTTAGTTCTAGGAATCATGTGCAGATCACGATATCAAGAAGTAGAAGAAAATATAGCTGTCTCATCTGTGTGTTTTACAAATGTGAAACTTTTCCAGATTTTTCATTGGTCACGATTATGTCTTGTGATCATGGCTCAACCAATGCATTGTCATGGCACATGAAGCTACTAATTGGTTATGACCATGACTCTGGTCTAGAACTTATAAGTGGTTAGTAAGTATTTTTTTAACACACATACCAAAAAAAAGCCATGTATTTTTTTTCAGTGACTTTCCAGCTTCTTATTTAGAGGCAAATTTTCTATAAGAGGATTAAGTACCAGTATCTTCAAATGTTGAAAAAGTGTTACTTAAAGCCGGGCGTGGTGGCGCATGCTTGTAATCCCAGCACTCGGGAGGCTGAGGCAGGAGGATTGTTGTGAGTTCGAGACCAGCCTGAGCTACAAAGTGAGCTTAAAGCCAGCCTGAACTGCATAGCGAGACCCTGTCTCAAAAAAGACAAAAAAAAAAAAAAAAAAAAAAAAAAGTGTTACTTAAGTTCCACCAATTCACAATTTTGTATCACATACACTACATATTCAAATTTTTTTTTCCATTTATTTTTATTTTATTAAAATACAAATGTCAATCAGACAGTTTCAAGACACCTTAACAAGACAGAGTCGATGAATTAATACATTGCAAACTGTTTTCATAACGTTTTGGTACTGTAA
>PVKA01012797.1:32469-56884 GCA_004027165.1 Ctenomys sociabilis
TAAAAGCCGACATAATATCCTGTCCAACCACCATTAGTGCAGATCTTGCCTCTCATAGAATTATGTAGAAGCACAGCGTTATCTATCCCAACTGTACTGTCTATACACACACATCCTGATTTTTTCTTTCTACAACCCTTCCTTTGTCTACACCTGTCAAAAGTGGGCACTCCATTGACATTCAACTACCTTAGGTTCAAATTTTTGATCTTTCACAGCACATTAACAAAATGAGGCAAACCGACTACCACTACCAAAGATTAGTTACAGTGCACATGATTCTGACAGGGCAACAATTAAGAAGTAGTTTTCTTTAGGAAACAATTCCACGAAAAACATGGGAACAGAAGTCATTTAAAGTATTCAAGACATAATTCAGTACAGTCAAAGCCTGTCATAATTCAGTATCGCACTATTTCTGGTTGTACCAAAAAATAAACAACCAGAGAATGATTCCATCTCTTAAAAATTTTATTCACACTTAAAAAGTGCAAGGAGGTGTGATTCCCTCCTTTTTAAAAATGTTTCTAGAGCAAAAACTTACATTCACAAGATAGTTGATAAAGTATATTTTTAATTGTACAAGAAGGGACACTGATAGGACATGGTGTGTGATTACTCCGACGTGGCTTCTTTCTCTTCTGCTTCATCAGAAGCTGTATTCTCATTTTTAGTTTCTCCATTTCCCACAGGTAAATCTTCCTTGGTTTGTTGATTAGCCACTTCCTCCTGTTTTCCCTTGGCTCCCCTTTTCCCTTTTGCTTTTAGTATTTTGTCCAAAGATTTATCATTTCCTGCTGACTTTTTTGGGCTTCATTTCCACATCAGCTGGAACAGGTTTAGCTGACAACCTTGCCCGTCTCGTCTTGGGCTCTTCCTTAGCTGCATCTTCCACTGAGCTGATCTTCCTCTTAGACATCTTGGCAGTGTGTGGAGTGGGAGGGAATCAGGATAGCTGTGGGCTGAAGTGCACCGGAACGTTGCAGAGCTGCACAGTTCTCATTTGGGCTGCTGCCATTCCTTCCTCCACCAGATCTGGGGAACCTATGGCAGGAGAACCGGATCGTGCAGGTGCTTTAATCCATGGACAACGTCGCGTGTAAACTCAATGGGTTCCCTAGGTGGCAAGCCCTATGAACGGTCTGCTGCAGGCTTTCCCGGAAGGGTGGAGTATGTGCTCTCAAGGTTAATTGCTTGAGGTCTCAAGAGACTGCTTGATGTGTTGTGTGGATGGGTTGGTTTCTGGCCATGGAACAGCTCTGATGATGGTAACATCTCTTGATTTCCTTTAAATTGGTTACACAAGTTCCAGTGGATGGCTTGCATGTGATTCTGGTTAGTGGTCCTTGTGTTGAGAAGGTCGTGTGGTCAGGCCATGTTCAGTGCTGATTATTGTAGGAGTCATCTCCAGGTCCTAGTTTCGGTCCAAGAAGCCAATGTTTGCAATCTCAAAGTTATGTTATTTGGAATCCCATCAAGTTAATTCCAATCTACCACTTTCAATGCAACCCATGGAGAAAATAAAGACACTAAATTATATTTTCAGTCACTGGGGAGTCAAGGAGTTCTAAATTCAGCCACAAAGATGGCTTCCTGGAATGAAAAGGTAGCAAGCATTTTTTAATGTTCATAATTTATTTACATCTTTCTTTGTAATAAGTTATAAAGTTTTTGTTCTTTAAACATATACACAGATCAAGAAAAGCCTCAGGAAAAAAGAAGTATTTGAGCCAGTGAAATGTGATGGAAAAAAAATAGTGTATGTCATCCAGCAGATCCAACCAGCCAAGATCCTATTACCTTACATGCTCTGCTAAACGAGGATTGTGCCACTGCCTCCACAGGAAGAATAACTGCATGATAATATCAGAATGTATGTCTCAGAGTTTGCATGAAAGAAAGCACAGTAAAATATATGTTGCTCCTGTCACAGAGAATATTCCCTGTTTTCATTGTTTGTTAATACTTAGAAACTGTAAGGGCATGATCACAAAGTGAAGTGGTAGCATCTGCTTCATTCACCAGTTTGTACTTCAGCCTAGTACAAGGTCTAGCCCTCAGTAGCAATGGGATAGAGCTTGACGGGTAAACAGAGCTTGATTGATTGGTTCTGCTGCTCAGAGTAACAAAACAGGAAGCATCTCATTGCAGTTAAATTAAAGATAGTGGTGGGGAATGTTTTCTTTTCTCTATATAACATATCAGCAAGGTAGATATTTTCAAGATGAACATTCATTCAGTCATAACTGACAACTGAATATTATTATTTTAGATAGCTTTAGAATAGAATTTAAGCACTGTTTTCAATACAATGTCATACCTCCTACTTTTGTATGATTGTACATACTAATGAATAAATATTTTATGGTAAAAATGAGTTCACAAAGAATAAAAAAGGCAACACCTTCAGAGTCATAAGTGCCTCACTAATTGTACACCATTATTTTCCCTGTGATATGTCTGAAATATGTTCAATGCATATTGATGTTTAAAAAACTATAACTCATATATAAGTTTCAGCCAACCTAATAAAATCAATGAAATTCCAACCATGTCTGTGGCTGTGTCTTGAACTCATCTCAGATCCCCTGTGATACAATATAAATGAAATGGAACACTTCACCCCTTCCCCAAATTCCCACTGCAGCCTTTACAGCAAGATGAGTTA
Source organism: Ctenomys sociabilis (assembly GCA_004027165.1). Lineage (NCBI taxonomy): Eukaryota > Metazoa > Chordata > Mammalia > Rodentia > Ctenomyidae > Ctenomys > Ctenomys sociabilis. The sequence goes on from PVKA01012797.1 coordinate 35,138, forward strand.
TAGAACAGAAAAGAGACTCAGAAGCTCAGTGCTTTGTAGGGCTCTTGTTTTGCTCCATGTGAACAGGTCAGTTAGTCGCGCCTGTGAGTCCAGTCTAAATTATGACCGGCTGTAGTTGAAAGCAGCAAGCTCCTTGTGCAGCTCAGTCCTTTGGAGAACTGTGACTCTGCAGGAGCAGTGTCCCTCTACCAGGCCCGTGGCAGAGACCATTCTGTGCCTGGTGATGCACGGGAAATGTATTCCACATCCATTCCTGGGCATGCTTTTGGCTCTCTTCCTCAGGAGCTGAACGCCACAAAATGACAGGTGTGAGCGTGAACCAGGCTGGCACAGTATCTGCTCTGACAGCTGGGGCTTTCCTTCTGACAGGATTTACCCAGTCATGATGGATGGTGGCTAGAGAACAGGAAAGAGAAAGGGAAGTGAGAAAGGAAGCTAACTGTATTACACCGTGGAGGTCTATAAAATGCCCACCTATGAAACAATATGAGAAGCTCAATATCTGACAAGAGTTGAGGGAATTAAGAGTAATTTGATTACAGGTGCTCAACTGGCATTCATTTTCCTCTTATTATCTGAGAACCCTCCCTTGAGAGAGAGCGCTGACCTTCAAAAGAAACAGATGAATGGCTCTGTTAAAGCTCTGTAGTTTGTTCATGGCTCTGTACATCTGACCATTTCATAAACCCAGTGGAATTGTAAATAGGAAACAGGAGAGAGGAAGCGTCTTCCTCGAGCAGTGTATAGATGACTGTATCGGTCTTTAGTGATTCGTAATCCACAGAGAGAATCTGCTCGTGGACCAAGTGTTGGAAATCCCATCTGCTCCCCTCCTGGAGTCCCTGCCATTAGTGTTCCCTTCAGTAACACACATTTTCCATAGAGTATGTGATGTATTCTTACAAAACGTAGGAACTGTACTTAGTGAGATATGCCCTGTTTTTCTAATGTATTTGGTACAGGGTCTCACTGTACAGCTTGGCTCATAATGTTACTGTTTTCAGGATCCCAGCCTCTATAGCACTGGGATTACAGGCATGCCATGCCATATATATATATATATATATATATATATATATATATATATATATATATATTTATATAATTATATTTTTGTTCATTTTATCACAGTTAAAAATACTTAGATCCTTTCATGTATCTATATCCAAGCACAATTCAGCTGTAATGACAGCTATGCATGGAAAATATTTTATCACAGTAACTCATAAAGCTTACCTCTAAGAAGTTATATGTAAACACCGACTTTTGCTCTAATAAAAGCCAGAGTGCATAAATTATGTCTCTATATTGGCATTATTGGTATTGATTATTTAATGTTTATTTAGAAAAAAAAGATATTTTCTTGGTGTTATAACTCATTTAAGTTTGTATCTTATCAATAGATACAAGAATATAAACACAAATCCGTAAAATACAGTAATGTGCTGAAAGATTGAAGAGATTTAGCAAGTATAATTAAATGAAGTAGTGATTTTGTACACTCATTTTTAAATCAAACCTCTCTTGAGAGTAAAAATTAATGTTTTAACATTTTGATGATTAGAGTCCAAAATGCAAGCTTCCCTCTTGTGTGAAATACAGTACTGTACATACTTACAAAAGGCATTTAAGTGTAGTAACTCTAAAACCTGCTGCCCACATGCATATCTACACACCAAAATCAGTACACCAAAAGATAGCAACTGTTTCAAAAATCAGTTATTCAGGCCAGCAAGATAGCTCAGCAGACCAAGCGCCTGTTCAGACAAGCGCAGTGACCGGGGTGCGATCCCCGGGACCACGCACCATGCCAGCCCCACCACCTTAGGCACCCTGAGCCATTCACTGAGTCTAGCTGTGGTGCACACATTTGTAATCCCAGCACTGGGGAGGCTGAAAACGAGGATCACTATGAGTCTGAGCTGCATAGCGACACCTGTACCAAATACAAAAACAAACAAACAAAAAAAGCCACAATAAAATGAAGTTTTTATTATGGATTTTCTAAACATGGTAAGAGAAGAACAACATAGAAAATCTACTCAGTGAAAGAGAACTGAAAATTTCCCAAATCTTGGAAATAAACTGAGCCTCCATCTCCAAAGCTCAAAACACACCAAATAGATTTGACTAAAATTATTCTATTTTATGGCATATTATTATCAAACTGTTGAACTCCAAGAAAAATAAAATTCTAAAATCATCAAGAAAAACATGTCAAATCACATTTAAGAGAAGCTTTTTTAGGCTGATTGCAGATTATTTAGCAGTAGCCATATAGGTCAGAGAAGAATTAAAACCCTGAAAATAAAATCCTACCCTCCCAAAGAAGCAAAGCTAACTTTAGCCATGAAAGGAGGAATAATTTTTAAGATACAAAGAAAGCACCTGCCAAACAGCTCAGTGGATTAAAGCACCTGCCACCAGATACAGGGGCCTGGAGTTTGATCCCCAGGCCTACTATGCCAGCCCTGACACCAGGGCTCACTGAGACAACAATTGAGACTGGGCATGGTGGTGTGCACATAGAATCCCAGGTCTTGGGATCTTGGGAGGCTGTAAACAGGTGGATCACTACAACTCTGATCTAGTAGTGAGACCCTGAACACCCTGTAGACCCTTTCCTTAAAGAAGATATATATATATATATATTTTGTGCATATATATATATATATATATATATATATATATATATATATATACAAAAAAAAATCCTGAAAGGAACCCTACACCTAAAAGGTAGCAGAAGAAAATTGCCATCATGAAAATATGCAACAGTTGAAACCCAATGGAAGTGTGAATACATAAAATACAAAGAGCTAACAATCAACATTACCAATGGATGAAAGTAAAGCCACAAAAATAACAACAAAAAAGAACATGGGACTAGTGATTATAGAAAACCACCAGGGTAAAAAAATTTCTGAAGTGGTACCAATAAGTCGCTACAAGTCGACAATAAATTTGAATACAAATGATTTGAGATCCCTAGTTAGAAATTTAGACTGGCCAAATGGATTTAAGAAAATAACACTCAGTGGTATGCTATGCCCAGAAAGCCCACTTCATAGATTGACATAGATGGGCTGTGAGGGGAGCATCAATAATAATGGGTAGGAGTACCTATACTTATGTCTGAGAAGGTTAAAACTGTAAAATTAGATGATGAAAGTTACCATATAATTATTCAAGGATCATTTCAACAAGAATAACAATTATAAATATATGTATGAACCAAATGTCAAAACATGCAATGCTATAAAAGGAATAACCAGATTTAGGAGAGGTATAGAAGGAATAACCCTTAATACAGTAACAAGTACCATATGACGTACTCAAATGACATAATCAACATCATCCTCAACTAGGAAAGGATAGAAGTGCTTTCTGTAATATCTGCAACAATACAAGGCTGTACACTTTCATCTCTCTCCATACAGCAATGGAATTTTCTTCCATAGCAATTAGGTAAGAGAAATAAATACAAGATATTCAAGTAAAGCAACAAAGTCGAATTATCTGTTTGAAAATGATACAATTTTGTTTGCAGAAAACTCTAATGTTCACCTGTTAATTGATAAACAAATTTGTAAATTTGCAGTATGCAAATAAACCTATATAAATCAGTGAATTTTAAAACAATGATAGCAAAATGTGCTAAAAGATTAACATCCACATTAAAGATAGCATCAAAACAAAAGCAAAATAAAAACCCCTGGAAATAAGTTTATTCAAGGGAGAGAATGAAATTTTTAATGAAATTGAAAATATTCATAAAAGATTGAAGAAGACATAAAAAGGGCATCTTTTCATGTTTGTGAATTAGAGCAACTACTATTATTAAAAAGTTCAAAACACTTAAAGGAATTTGCAGTCAGTACAATTCCTATCAAAATACCAGCAACATTTTATACTGAAATAAATTAATTTTATAATTCATATGGAACCACAAAAGATCCAAAGACACAAAAGGAGTCTTGGAAAAAAGAACAGCTGGGGACATAACAATACTTGGCGTTAAGATATACTACAATACTATAATTACCATGAAAGCTTAGTAGAATGACCAAAATCAACATATAGACCAATGGAATAGATTAGAAAGCCCAGAAATGAATCCATGTATCGATAGCCAATTAAGTTTTAAGAAAAGCACTAAAACACACAGAGGAGAAATGACAGCCTCTACAATAAGCTGATTCTAGGAAAACTGGATATCCATATGCAGAAGAATGAAATTGTACCTCTGTGTCTCCTCATATAAAAAAATCAACTCAAAATGGATTAGCAACTTACCTCTAATAAAGGAGACCATAATATTAGTAGAAAAAACACGGGAAACATCTCAAGTCATTATCAGTATAAGCAATTATTTTTAATTAGATCCCAAAAGCACAAACAACAAAAGAAAAAAATAGACAAATGAGAATGTATTAAACTAAAGTGATTCCATGTTTAAAAATCAAATAAGTAGAACATCACAGAATGGAAGAAAATTGTTATAGTATATTCATCTATCAGTGAATTGATATTCAGAATAGTTAAAGAATTTAAAGAACCCCAAAACCAAAAATCAAATAATCTAGTTGAAAAATAGGCAAATGACCTAAAGAGACATTTCTCACATAAAGAACTACAAATTTTCAATGAGGATATGAGAAAAATATCCATTATCACTTATCCTCAGGAAAATGTAAATCATGTAATTTAGTAGGTATGCTTTAAAAAAGCAAAAAGAACAAATGTTAGTAATACAGAATGAAGGAAATTCTTGTGGATTGTTGGTGAGGCTGTAAACTGTTGCATTTATTATAGAGACTGTTATGGAGATAAAATATGTATTTCTTATATGATCCACCTACTCCACCCTAGATATCTATCCAAAGGAAATTAATTCATTATGTCACAGAAATATCTGCATCCTCACATTTGTTGCAACACTATTCACAATAGGTAAGATGTAGAATACGCTGATGTGTCCATGAACAGACAAACAGATAAAGAAAATATAGTACATCTATACGATGGGGCTGTATTCAACTAGAGAATGGAGTCCTGTAGTATGTGGAAGAAGATATAAAACTAAAGGCTATTGTATTAAAAAAAAGAGAATACAAACAGAAAAACAAGTACTGTGTCATCTCACTTGGATGCGTAAACTCAGTAGTTTGATTTCAAAGGAGATGACACTGGTGCTTTCTAAAGATTAAGGAGTTATGGAGAGGGGGAATGTAGGAAGGCTGGAAAATGGGTACCAGGCGAGAAAATGGGTACTTTACATAAAAGAAACAATTTCCTTTATTCTACACCACAGTGGATTGACTACACTTCAAATAACCAATTACATATTTTATGAAAAACTACAAAGAAATGAGTTTGGAGACTCCAAATTTAAATGGTAAGAAGATGAAGTATTATTTTAATTGATTTTTATTATGTTCATCTTATACTACTCTGTGTAAATAAGACATTAAAACAACAAATATAGGTACCACCAATGGTTCTCATGGTTAACTCCTGGACACAGTGTATCTGCTCAGTAAGAGAATAAATCAAATATGCAGTAGGTATGACTGGCATGGGCTCTATTTCTCATGAGCTGTACCTGTGCCAACTTCTCCTTGGTAAATAGCTATGCATCTTTTTCTTGTAATACAGCTAAATAAACTAAAGCCTAAGTAAGGCAATAAATAGTAAGATTCAATAGTTAGAGACAACACACCGAATTGCTCTCACGTCAAGTACAGGGCATTTACATCTGACAAATTCCTGCAGTGTTGTTTAAAGAAAGATACTCAACTCTTAGTTATTTTTTTGGTGTGGGCTGCCTGGAAAGTAGAGCATGAATCAGGTAAAGTATATGATAGACAACTGGAAACAAAAGTACAAGGGGGAGAAGAGTAGAAATTGGGAAGAAAGCCAACTTCATGTTTGTTGCACACCTGGGGACAGATCCAGCACAGCATGTGGTGCCAGCAACAGAGTCTGGGTATGGTGGCATGCACCTGTAACCACATCGCTGGGGAGGCTGAAAATTGGAGGATCACTACGAGTTCAAACTGTGTAGTGAGATCCTGCACAGATACACACAGAGACACACACACAAACACACAACCAAGGAAGGTTGGATGTTGAAGGCAGAAACTTTCCACTCCTACTCTTATAGACTGAAATTGTAAGCTCTTTCTAGTGAAAATATGCAGAATAACTATACTGTGTTTTCATTTCTCTGAAAGTCAGTGGACTTTGGTTAACAGACTGTCAAAACTGACCTCAAAAACTGATGGTTATTTTGAATTTAGGCTTCAGGAAGAGGAAAAAGAAGAAATATAGCAGTGAAGGCTCCCCTATTCTCCTGGGCTGGGATCCCAAAGACACTAAGACCTCCTTGGCAGCTCTGGAAAGCTTTGTGCAAACCTTGGGTGGCAGAAGGTCATCCATCATTCCAGAAACACAGCTCCCCCTTGTCTGCTCAGAGATCACCGGCCTGGACCTGGCAAGCAGAGCTACTTGATGTGCTGTGAGAACTCCGGGGCCCACCTACCCTTCATGTCTGGAAGGCCAAGGCTGCAATTACAGGTGTCCACTCAGCTGCACAGTCTTTTAAAATGCCTTTCCTATCTTCTGCCAGTGCCTGTGAATTTAATGAGAGCACCTGCTGCCCTCTTGCTTAGTTAATTCATAGTGATCTGTCTGAACCAAAGGAAATTTCAGAAAAGCCTCTGTTCTTCAGTAATAAATTACCAGTCTCTACTTTGGCCTGAAGGGTCTTTGATTCATGTCATATTACTCTTACACTAAGCACTGATGACAGTGGACACATTTAGTTTCTCTAAGTAGTGTTGGGATTGGGGAACATGAAATGGTTACTAAGATTAAATAAAATGAGAAGATCAATCGTCTGCCTTAATATTGACAGCTGGGGAACTCATCATCCTTGACCTCAGACATGAAGCATTTGTTCACTAAGAGTTAAAAGCACTAGCTAATAAAATTTTGCCCCAGTGATTGGCAGAATGTAATAAAAGAGATAACACACTGTAAGGCGATGCAATACAGCAAATATAGTGCTTTCGAAAAAGGCACTGGAACAACTGGGCATTCATATGCAAAAGTATGAATCCAGGTACAGATCTTTATTTTTTTAAAGAAAATTTAGAATTTCACTAAACAAAATCATATGAACTCAACAATGGTTGTCACATTGCATAATGTTGTCTTCTAATTAGTCATTGAGACTACCAGACATAAGCATGCAACAATGGTAAAAAGAAAAGAAGTTAGAAGAAATTAAAAAGGAGAAGGAAAAAAATTGATTAAGTGCTCCTTCCAACAAACCAACAGCAATCAGCAGTACAATAATCCAAGCTATCCTGAATATATGCATAAATATCTTTTGCATTTCCTTTCCTTTCTTTCTATATTTCTTTGTTTCATCCTTTTTCTCATCCCAGGTGTTCCTGCCTTTCGAACAGATTCTTTCCCTTTAAGAGTATCCATTTCACCCTTCATATTTTATTCATTCTTTCAAGTTCTGACCCAAGTGAGACAATATCACGTTTGCCCATGAGGGGTTGATTTATTTCACTTATGAGGCCTGTCACTAGTCCACGCACAGATCTTATACCATTAATAAAATTAACTTAAAAATGAGTTAAAGTTAACATAAAGATTTAAAGTAAATAGATTAGCTTTGGTAATATGTATCAATGCAAAATACAAAGCTATAAAACTCCTGAAAAATAAAATTACACCTAGATGACCTTGGCTTTAGTAATAACTTTTCAGATACACACCAAAGGTTCAATTCATGAAAGGAAGAATTTATATGTTAAACAGAAGTAAAATTAAAAGCTTCTTCAAAGTGAAAGATGTCAAGACTGAAAAGACAGCCCATGGAGTGGAAGAAAAATATTTTCAACTGAGAGTGAAATATTTACAAGAGACATATTTGATAAGGAGCTATAATTCAAAATATAGCAAGAACTTTTAAAACTCAATAATAAAATTACATTAAATTAAAATAAATAATGGACTTAACAGGTACCACATCAAATAAGGTACACAGATACATCAAGGAAGATATAGAGACATTTACAATAGCTGCTGCACATTATTTCTTTGGGGAGAAGAAAATTATAACACTGAGAAATAACTATATAATATATATACATGTAAATATATGTATATATAATTAAATTCAAAACAATACCAACACCAAAGGCTGGCCAAGATGTAGAGAAACAGGAAGATTTATCCACTGGGGATATAACTATAGCCAGCCACTTTGGAAGACAGTTTGGCAGATTCTCACAAAACTGAATGTACTGCTACCCTCTGATGTAGCACTGTGGCCCTTTGCTCTCACCCAAATAAGTTAAATTATGGACTTCACCCAAAAACCTTCTCATGGGTTTATAGCAGCTTTACTCAATACACATAAACAAATGAGGTGCCCTTCAGAATGACTACATAGATTATGGTATGTTCAGGCAACATTATGTCAAAAGAAATGAAATAACAAATCATGAAAAGGAAGAATAAATTTAAAGGTGAAAGAAGCCAACCTGCCTGGAAAGTTATTCTGTCATTCATAGATTTTTTTTTAGTTTTATGTATTTGGTACAGGGTCTCACTACACAGCTCAGACTCTTACTGATCCTCCTGTTTCAGCCTCCCAAGTGCTGGGGTTCAGGGGTTGACACAGCATGCAGTGTCACGAGTGGAACCCAGGTCCTTGAGCTTGCCTAGTCAGGCACTTGGACTGCTGAGCTATTCCTTGGCTCATTCATAGTTTTTGACAGCAAATCTGTGAAGACAGTAGAAAGACCAGAAGTTGCCAAGGAATAGCAGAAAGAAAGCACCAATAGCCAATGAACAGAGAATTTTAGGGCAGTAAAACTTTTCTACATGGTGCCATGCTGGTATATTCTGAAATCAGGTGGGCTAGCATACATATCATTCGAACAGTTGGGAGGCTGAGGCAGGATGATCGCCATGAATTCTAGGCCAGCTTGTAAAGTGAGACCCCCTCATCAAAAATAAAAGAAAGAAACCAAAAATTATATAAATTATGAATACAAGCACTTTATTAAATAAACATTTGCTTAGAATATACTCTTTCATTTATGGTTTATCTAAGGACTTCTTTAATGGCATCCTCTGATGCTTTTCTTCCCTCCTCCTCTTCTACTTCTTCTTCTCCTCCTCCTCTTCTTCCTCTTCTTCTTCCTCTTCCTCTTCTTCTCCTCCTCCTCCTCCTCTTCTTCTTCTCCTCCTCTTCTTCTTCATTTTTGTTTTTTTTGTTTTTTTGGTGGAACCAGGGATTGAACTCAGACCCTTGCACTTGCCAGGGACGCGCTTTTTCCATTGAGCCATCTCCCTGGGCCCCCTCCTCTTCTTCTTCTCTTCATCTTCTCCTTCTCCTCCTCCTTCTCCTCTTCTTCTTCTTCCTTTCCTCCCTCCCTCCCTTTCTCCTTCCTCTGTCCCTCCCTCCTTCACTCCCTTCTGTTCTTTTCGCCACCCCATTTGAAGGTTTGAACTCAAAGCCTTGCACATGCTATCTATTTTGTATGAGGACTGATTCATACTCCAAACCAAAGAAATTTTTTAGTTGATGAAGTGAAAATCACTCAATTTTTTCCTCTGGTGAATTTTGCTTTTGTGTGTTTCTTTCTAAGACAAACATTTATCTTCTTATTCTAATGTTTTATGTACCAATTTATTTAATTTTGACTTTTGAAGTTTGTTTTATTATTCGTTTTGTATTTATTTTTTGAGAAAATCAAATTGTTCAGCACTAATTGCTGAAAAGATCATTGGAAATTAATAAGAAGATTCCTCAAAAATATAAATGTAGAAGTTCAGTTTAATCCAGTTATTCTTTTTTAAGTATCCTACTGAATGAGATAAAAACATCATATTAGACTGATACATACACACTAATTTTATAGCAGCATAATTTGTGATAGGTAAACTATGGAAGTAACCTAAATTTCCATCAACAGATGAATGATTAAAGAAAATAGGGTATTTATACACAATGGAGTACCATTCTACATAAAGAAAGATAAATGTGAATCTGCTGTTAAAAAATGGATGCAACTTGAGACCACAAAGTTAAGTGAAATAACAGGACTGCAGCTTAAACATTACTGGATTTCTCTAATGTGAGAACTCAAGTTATAAATAAAAAGCAAAATAAAAGGTAATATGAACCTTAAAAATAGATCAGTTGACTATGAGGGATCATTTAGGGTATGATTAGTTCAGGGTAAGATCAACGGAAAATAGAACAGAGGTGGCAGAGAAAATGGAAATGTCTCTAAAGAGTTGGCAATTGACATAATAAAGGAATAAAAAACTACCTCTAAGGTAATAGAAGCATGTTATAAACTGAAGGAATAAAGAAGACAAATATTTGTAAAATACAATGACAGTAGGAACTGGGGGATGTGATGATTTTAACATGTCTCTGAGTCTTACATATGAATATTGCTCAGGAGGCAGGTTAGTGTAGTTCTCACGATGGAACTTGAGAAGCATTGGAACTTTAAATTCACCTAGAATTTTGTGTAGGGATCACAACTGAGGGCCTGGGATGGGAGCAGGCATATAGTTGGGAAAACAGCAATTTAAGTGGCCGAGAGATGACTGAGGAATGAAAACCGAAGGGTCTTCAGAGCGGATAGCACGGCCAGGAAGAGACATGTGAATCATGAAAGAGATGTCCTTTCATCACAACCCAGGTAGTGAGCTCAAAGAGGTAAAAAAAAAAAAAAAAAAAAAAAAAAAAAAAAAAAAAAAAAAAAAAAAAAAAAAAAAAAAAAAAAAAAAATCGGAAGAACCATTGTGTGTGTATAAACAGTACAGTTAGGATAAATTGCAGTACTTCTGTGTAATTCTATGAGAAGCAAGATTAGCACTAATAGTGTTTGGACAGGATATCCTGTTTGATTCTTGTACTATGGATAACCACCAGGAAGATAACAATGTAAAAAGTATTAATTATTGAAACTGTATTATAATTCAGCTTTCCAAGAAAAGATAGGTATACAGCTACATTCTCTTAATTCAATGAGTAGAGGCATCTCCTCTAATAAAGTTTGTAAATAGAATATCATGTATCCACCTTTACAACAAAAAAAAACAATGAAAACTGTATGCATTGTATTAATTATTGAATCTGTTTTACTAATTTGATTTGAAACTGTCTCATTGCTATTTGTTCTTCAATAAAATAAAAATAAAAATATAAAAGTTAAAAAGCAAATCAAAGAAAGGTCTCCAGGAGTTTTGGGACGCTGAAATTCTTGATTGAGAGATGCAGAGGTCATTTGTGGCAGAGGAGAGCAACTTCAGCGAGAACATTTTGGGAAGTCCAATTACACTGTTAGAAAATGAGATAACCCATGAAAATAGAATGATGTTGGGAGAACGGTAGCAAACAAAGCAAAGAAACAAAGGGATAGAGCTCTGAAGTTAGATTGCATCTGTAAGTAGGCAAAGAACAAAAAAGGACTTACAAAAAAAGACAGTCATTCATAGTCAAGATTTCCAAATGAAGTAAAGGAAGAGTTTCATAATGGAAAGCACCATCATTCTGGGGCAGAAGGAAAGAAAAGGAGGCTGAACAGACACTATGAAAAAGAAGATGACAATTGTGCATGAAGAGAGAAAACACTTCCACCTGCTCAGTGAAACAGGAAGGTCCTGAGTGGATGGCATAAATGACTTAAGTGGTTTGTACGCCCGAAGGCAGGAACCAGCTGTGTCAGCAGCAGGGAGATCTCAGGGCCAGAAGCTCCAAGAGCGCTGGAATTCTGCTTGAAATTAGGGACTGTTTCCATATTCCCTGAAAACTGTGTCATTCTTTCAAGTTTTACCAAGTATGATGGTGTTACTGCCCACTCCTTAAATACTTGTGACAATGCTTTGCTGGGGAAAAGTAGATTCTGAAGTACTCCTTTTGTAAGTAATTCTGAACCTTCTTGCTCTCTTAAGATGTACCTCATTGAAAATACCTTTTTTTTTTTTTTTGTATTTTAAATGCCACTTTCCTTCAGCAAATGAAATGATTATGAAAACAGAAAAAGTCAGTAGAAGAAACTGGATGTATATAGATATGGTTATATTTGATTTGTAAGAAATCTTTAGCTTCCTGAATTATAAACAAAGATCTCTGCTTTGTAAAACCTTAAAACTTACTTGCTGGTGGAAGTTCCATTTTATAAGAAATAAAAAAATGTACAGTAAGCCTTGTGTGCAAATGCTTGCAGAGATAGCTAACCACTGATCCAGGGAATGAACACGTTTTGTTCACAGGATGTTGCTCACACAACTGGGTTCCAGAACACATTTCTTTGATGTTATATAAAAACGTTTAGTCTATGTAATGAACAACAACAGTGCCAGGAATCAAAGGAAAATCAAGATCGTCAACAATGAAAAATAATGTTTCCTAGCAACTAAGTTTCAATTACTCTTTGTTTGTTAACAAGCAGATATTTTATGCTGGTAGCTTTATTCCAGAGAGTAATGGATTATCAAAGACCATGAAAGAGAAGCAGCTTTAAGCCAGCTCTAGTTTCCAATCAAACCTCTTGCAATTAATGTTATTAATGTTTTAGACCTAATTTACTTGGAATAAGCCATAACTATGATTTGTTATTGTCATATTCTAAAAGGAATTGTAATACGGAATAATTATTTGTTTAAATAATGGAATCATTGGCATACAGATGATACTCCAACAAAGTAAAAATGTATTATCATTAATAATGAGATTAAACAAAATCATATCCCAGAATAGATCCCAGGAGGACCCTTTAGCTATTTTACTTGAACTAAAAGTAATACTACTAATTAAGATATAACACTGACTGTCACAGCAGCAGTCACAATGACCATTTACTAGTGCCTCATAAAAACCCTCTCTTGCTAATAAGGATACAACATGAAAGTATACTCTTGTTGAAATGAGTCTGAGTAATGAACATTACATGTCAAACTTTGGGAACAGTTTTATTAAAAGCATGTGGGCTGATCATTTGATGCTATTTAAATTTGGGCAATGACCATTGAGGCTGGGTTGTTTCATCTGTTCTTTCTCTGCATTTGGGTTGGGTTTTGACTCCTTGTTTTTAATTTGGAGACAATTTAACTCCCTGCTCTTATAAATGACTCAGCCTGTCCAGTAGGGCTGTTGCTGCAGATGCTGTTGTTGCCACAGTGTCTTTCAGTATTGGATTTTAGAAATCAGTCTCATCTGAATGTACTGAAGAGAAGGAGATCAGGGAACAATAGTTGTTGAAAAACAAATAAAAATCTCAAGATTTATTCAGCATTACTTTTGTGTAGTCTTTCTCGTCTCTACTTTTTCCACCACACATGCATACAAACAAACACACACACAAAATCAGAGGCAAAGATAATTAGCTCAAGTCCATGTCAAAATTGCCAATGGTATAGTAATAAAGCCATTCAAAAAATGTTTCCAATCTGGTCACTTGGAGACATATACGTGTTTAAGTTGTAATTCACTTTGTACTTACTGATACTGGTATAATATAGAAAAGACATTCCATGTTTCAGATTTGGTTTTATAACAATTTAAGGCTGTTCAGTTTAGCTCTTATAAATATTCTTGGTAATCTGAGCCCATTATTTGTATTATTTAGATAAAGATGAGAGGCAGCTGACCAGATTGAAATTTACTTCAATCAAACAAAATTATCCAACTATAATACAAAAATTCATTTTCTCATTGCCTTATTATAATTTCTACATACAAAACCACAAAGACTCACTCTCATTGCCTTATTTATCCAATATCAAAACTTTTCTTTTTATGCAGAAATCTGAACATAAGAAGTTTGTTCATTTTTACCTGTTTCTGGTTTTTGGATACTTTAGTATTGCTTTCCAAATACAAGAGATAAATTGCAAATTGTGTATTATTACTTTAGCCTACATTTTCGCATTAATTGTATATTTCACCTCACAGCTAGCAAACCACACCCTTTATATATAACCCTTTATATATAACCCTGGATGGGGTTAAGTATAAAAAAATCATGAGTCTGAACTCAGCTAAATAGTATATCCCCCACTAGTGTTTTTTTAAAAAAATTATTTTAGAATATACTGAACAGAACCATGTAGGTGATTTAAAATATTTTCTTGTGAATGATTATTTTCCTATGATTAAGAAAAAAGAGTTAATCTTAGAGCAAAAATCTAGTAAAAAGTAATTTTTAAAATAAATGATAATTTTACTACCTCTGAATAAATGCTGTTTTTACAGAAGACATTGAATCAAGATTGGCCACAATCTGCTTTTGAGCAAGAAGAGCAAGATTCCCAGCTGCAGATGAATTGTCCTTCAGATGGAATTTTGCAATCTCCACTCATTTAGAATTTTACCATGAAATTTTGCGAAACATTTCATAGCTGACCATGACAAACATGACATGATTTGACTCTCCATTATGGAATGTAAAAAAAACTGTGAACAGTAATCTTTTTTTTTACAGTTTTTCCTTTTTTTCAAAATCACATAATACAGAGAAACACTAGTCAAAGAATGAAACTTAAGAGATTTGTAAATGCTGCCCAACTATCAGGAAAATTATGTGAACTTCTTTATATGTAAATTTTCATATCAGTGAAACTTGGGTTGTGTGTTTCTGTGCTTATTTATTTCTAGATTAGTTTTTAAAGTATATGTTTTAATTCTCAAAGCAGAACATTCAATAAAGACAGAAGGAAGATATAGAAAGCCAACTTTGTGATGGTGAACTGTGTGAATCCTACTGGAAAAAAGTAGTTTTCATCAATATGTTCAGAAGGGAGACAGAAATGAATCAATTGGTGATCGTTGATTTCCACAGGCATTATGATAAATTCATAACTTCACTGACATGAATTCTTTATTTTCTGTTTTTACTCCTCATATAAATTGCCAGGTTCCTAGTACTTCATATTTATATATAAGTGTATGCATAGATCAGAATGTCAAATGTTTCTTCCCTAGGAAATAAGTTACATAGCAGAAGCATGGGCACACTGTGCCTCTTCCCAGAATTCTGCAGTTTTGCTTTTGAACGATTACCAGTGTCATTTGTTCAGCAGTGCTGTCAACAGTGCTCAGATAGGGTCCTGAACTCCAGAGAATGAATGAGATATGCCAAGTGAAGCCTAATTACCTTGTTGATGTCATTCAGCTTTCAGTTCACATTTAATGGGAAGCTTCTACTGCTTAAACAGTGGGCCTTTTGTAACACATTATGCAAATAGTAAGGCTAATCTTTTGCATTATACATTAGAGCTGCTTATTGTGCATTAACTAATTTATCTGACTACAGAGTGGCTATGAATGCTGATTTTTATTAAGCTCTTCATTAAGTGAAAATGTAGACATGGTAAGTGCATATATTAACATGTGCCTATCTTGTGTCAATGAATAAGTATACATGCACATTTAATTAGCAAGTGACACTCTTATGGTGGTAGAAATTAAGCATATGCATTTTTTCATTCACATAAACAAATGAAAAGAGAATAATTAGAGGTAAAAAGACTCCTATATTGTCAAAACTCATTACACATATTTTTATTATGGACCTGAAATCGCTTTCTTAAAACACTGAAGGTACATCCAGTAGCTTCAATAGCTTAAATTTTGCATAAGTTTCTTATAATGTGCAGGGTACTACTTCTATAATCATAAAAATTAGATGATGAACAACTGAACAAAAAGATGAATTAAAACCATCACTTCAATTTTTCAAAAAATATATTTTTTAAATATGTACAAATTAATTTTTTTTCAAATCTAGGCTCAGGGGCTGATGGTGTAGTTCAATGGCACAAGTGCCTGCCTGGCAAGCATAAGGCCCCAAGTTTGATTCCCAATACCAAAAAATATCAAGCAAATCTAGTGACAGGAATGTCTAAAAATACATAGTGTTTTATATAGTGCTCTTTTCATTAGCTCATTTCATTAAGGGATGCATTTGAAGCCAACACATACAAACTCATTTCAGCAAGTTGTTTAACATTTGACGACCAAGTTCTACAAGAGAGAAGGAAACAAAAATATTACAAGTCTTACATGCTTGATGAGTTGGTATAAATTTTATTTCTGTTGATCAGTTTATATATATTAAAAATCCTAAATGTATAGGTTGTTGTAAGAGTCTTAACATTACTTTAAAATTATTCTAATACCTCCCAAGTAGAAGGAGAGTCACAGTTGCTCTTATTGCTATGTTTCATGGTATCATGGCTCGCGACAATGAAGTTAGCCTTTCCTTGAAAATAGTGAACAGCAACAGTGACTAGGCAATAGATGTGGGGGAGGGGAGTCTTATACACTCTGCTGGCTTCCACTCTGAGCTCCCAGTTTTATTTCATTACAATTATGTCCAGTCCCTGTCTGTTGTGCATGAGAACAGCTCATTCCCCTATCTCCCAGGTAATCTGAAGCACATATTACCATACATGACACAAAACTAGGCCTGGGACTTGGACATGAACCCAACTTAACTGCAAATGTTTACTAAATTATTAAAATTTATGAGTTGATAGCACTCTAAAGCAATTTATTATAGCTCTAAAACATTTTTAAGTTTTGAAAACATAATATAGTTGATTTAATAATTCCCTTAATCTTACGCATAACTTCCTCCAGAATTTTCTTCAATTACACTTCATAAATTACAATTTATTGTGTATTAGACAAACACTAAAAAACAAATACTTCATGAGAATTTCATCAAATTCATTTATTCTGAAACATGTGCTAGAAAGCATAATAAATTCACATGTGACCCTGTATGCTGTGGAACTGAAGTTCAAATCAAAGTCACAATGCACAGTTTCTTTGCCAGAGGCAATAACTAAATCTTTCCTTGACTTCAACCAGGCCCTCAGCAGTAATGAATGGCATGGCCAAGAGGTCAGGAAGAGAGAAAGCCAGTTCCAGGTGAACTGTCTCCATTCTCAAAACAGCTTGACTCTTAAAGCACACAGAGCCGCTATCATGTCTTTACAGGACTGTGTTAGCGAACAAACAGTTGTAAAGAGGGAGCAATTTTAAGACCTATTGTATTTTCCAGTTGAAACAGATCTTCAATACATTTACTTAAATTTAATGACTTTTAAGTGAATATCCTATATTTTGAAAACTAGAATTTCCAATATGTTAGGAATGGGAAACTTACTTGAAGGATAATCCCCACTTGAAAAAGAAATGTTTAGAATCTATTCCATGTTTTATAATGACTTGATTACAGAGAATTACCCACTGGACCCAGGGGAAACTGACTTACAAAACATAACAGCAGCAGTCTTTTTTTTTTTTTTTTTTTTTTTTTTTTTTTTTTTTTTTTTTTTTTTTTTTTTTTTTTTTTTTTTTTTTTTTTTTTTTTTTTTTTTTTAGTATTAGCGATTCCTTGAAAGGAACATAAAGAAAATATATTCATTCTAGAAATGGTCCCTATCTAGATGAAAAGTACATAATTATACCCTAATGAAAGGCTATAAGAATTCAGGAGAAATACAGAATCCACATTCCTTAAATATCTCAGCCTTGTGCCCTAATGCTCACTTTGGGAGGCCTGAAGCTAAAACCCCTATTCAAGCAAACCTATCATTAACTTCAATTATGCTAAATCTGCAACTGGTTATTTCCTGGGCTTCCAGGATCAAACCCTAAAGTCCAGCTGGCTCTGGAAGAATCTCTGAGGAGAGAATTCCTTCTAAATGGGAATTTTTCCAATTTAGAATTTGCACAGAATAACTTTTTCTTAGCATGTGAAATATCCCATCTAGGATACAAGAGCAATCAGGGAAAAAGAGATAAAAAAGTGTTACAGCAAAGAAGTTCTAACATACCTCAGACCACTGTGGGCTGATCAGTGGTAATTTAGAACTCTGTAGAAGACTAAGCTAGGCTTTTGTTTTGTTTAGGTCTCTTTATTTGCTCTGGCCTTGCTGCCTTGGTGCTTTAAATAGCTATGGCATGTGCCATTGACAAGGTATGTCAGTCCATATTCCTTTTCCCATGCCTGCATCAGAGTGTTTAAGCCAACCTCAAACTGTCTCTCTCTAGTTTTGGCCACAACAGCATCTCAAGTAGACATCTAGCCTAAGTTGAACCCACTGAATTCCTCTCCAAAGTGTGCTGGGGTGAGATGAAAGGTCGTGAAGGAAAGGACTGAAGGTATTATTTTATGGACCATTACACTCGTCTGTTCATTGCCCTGATAATGTGCATAGCTGAATGTGCTGTGACGGAGAAGAAAACATTGGAAAGTGAGTCTCTTGGCTGTGCCTTTAAGGGATAAATCTCTTGCTGTCACCTCTGCTTTTGTGTACTTCCCAGTTGTCATGGAGTGGGCAGTTTCATTTCACAATGTCATTATTGGAGGTTTTTGCAAGGGGAACAATAAAATACAGGACACGTATTTTATATTATTATTTTATAGTAGTCACTCAAAGAATTGTGCACAAAGAATGTAGGAAATCTGTCCACACACTAAACACTAAAGAATGTCCCTGAGGGCCTGGATCCTAGTGTTCTGCATGAATCCAGCTGAAGACCTAGAGCTCATAACAATGCTTCCCACAAGTCCAACTGGAGGCCTAGGGTTCATGACAATGTCTTATGCAGGCATGCTTCATGTCTGTGTGCTAAAAGATCCAAAGGTCAGTGGCAAAAGCTAGAAAATCTGTGCCACTGGGATGAATGGTCTGTGCTAGTAGATCTGAACTAGAGCCAGGAAGCAATGCTCAAGGTAAGAACTAGGGATCCCCTGAAAAGTACCACACCCATCCTCAGCAACAGTGAGTTCTGGAGCTCTTCTGACAATGAGAAAAGCTGAGTTCCCATCAGGAAAGCCAACATGACAAGCTTCTCCAGGAGGCCTCCCCTCAAAAGCCAAGAAGTGATGCTCAAAATGAAGACCCAGAACTCCCCAAAATGAACCACTGCCATCCTCAGGGAAGAGAGTCCAACCTCCTACTCTGATGAGAACCCAAGTTCACCAGGAAAGCCAGTATGACAAGGTCATCCAGCAGAATTGCCCAAGAGAATCCTCAATTTCCAATAGCTCAAACAGCTTTTCCAAACAGATTTCCTAACAGACTTTTTATAGCTTCTCATGCTGCTGACAACAATCCTCAGGTGGGCTTCCCACACTCAGAACCATACTGGTTCGGTTCAGCTGTCTAAAACAAAGTGACTACCCATTTGCAGTCCACTACAGATGACGTCCTTCTCTATGGCACTTCTGCCTTGCAGCCAGCTGAATGTGTGTTGAAACCTCTGAAACTGAGCCAAATAAACTTCTACTTTGTGTGCACTGGGTATTTTGTACCAGTGATGGGAAAGCTGAGCAATAGTGATAAATTGTTGGGAGCCAGATCAGAATGGCGCCGACTCCTCCTCCCCCGCCCTTCGTGTTTCTAAGATGGCGCCCATATCCTGTTTCCTGAGTCTTGCTGTTGAGCCTAACTTTACCTTGTTTGGGTATGATCTGCCACTGCTCTCTGGGGGGCCTATCATTTGTATCCACGTAGCGCCCTCCGATTGGGTTATAAACAATATAAAGACTGCTGTATAGGGAAGTTGGACATGCTTGCACGATAGGAGCCGCGGATAGCGGACACATGTAGAGGCTTGCATCCCACTCGATAAAGGCTTGCTGAACCCCATGTCTGAGTGTCTGAGTGTCTTCTTCCGTGGGACGGGAGCGGCGCCGGACAACTTGGTGGCCCGTACGGGGACCCTCATTCGGCGGGCTCCGTTGGTCGAGTGGACAAGTAGTATGTACCCTCAGGTAAGCGGTGGCTTAACCTGGCCCTGGGTGGACGCACCTTAAGGGAACCCCCGTGTCTCCGCAGTAGAGGAGACATTTCTGCCTGAAAAAGAAGGCGTGCCTGGCAGGCTACTGCGCAGATCGGGTTTCTTCCCTTTTCCTTTCTTTTTATCCTCGCTATGGGTAATACTCATGGCTCCCCACTTGCACTTTCCCTCCTCATGTTGCTGAGATCTCGGGGGCTACGGTTAGATAGAAAGACCGTGACCTCCTTCCTTAAACACCTACATATTATAGCTCCTTGGTTCTGGCACACCGGTTCGCTTACCCTGCCTTCATGGGAGAAGTTGGGCTGCGACATTCAGTTCGCGGAGGAAGAGGGCGATATTGATCCTATGGTTCGCCCTATCTGGGAGATGATCAGGGCCTGTTTAAAGACAGAGGGTACCCCCGAGGCTCAGCCTGAGCTAGGGGAAGCACGGCGTGCCCTAGAAAAGGCCAGGTCCGAAAGCTCGAGGGATGGCTCGCGGCACCCCTCGGGGTCGGACTCGTCTGATTCGGACAGTGCTGACCCTGACCAGATGACACACGCGGTGCCTGAAGGGAGGAAAAAGGAGAAGGAACGCAGCAACCCATATGGGGTGTTGCGCCACGACCTACAGGAAATGAGTGGTGATGAGGAAGCGGATGCTCCTGAGAGGGGGCGGGCCCAGAACCCACGGCCCCGCCCTGGGAGCCACCTCTGGGGGAGGGGAGACCTAGAGGCCCGTCCCTTTGGGGGCTGCCTCCTCCCTTCCCCGGGCATGCGGCATTTCCGGAACACTGCCCCTCCCAGGGCCGCACCTTTCACGGTCGCCTGTGGGACATGGCACACCAGGGCATGTCATATGACCACCCTGAGCGTGGTCCTTTTGGGTTTTTCCCTGTGCTCCAGGACGGGGCGGGAGACCCATATTACCAGCCTCTAGACATGAAACTGCTTAAAAATTTAAAGGATGCAGTTGCCGCTTATGGCCCCAATGCCCCCTTTACTCAGGCACTATTGGAAAACATAGGAGGTAACAAACTGACACCTCATGACTGGTTACAGCTTGCTAAAGCCTGCCTGTCTCCGGGCCAATTTATGGATTGGAAAGCCTGGAATGATGAATACTGCAATGAACAGGCTGAAAGAAACGCCAGAGATCGTAACCAGCGGTGGAATAAGGATATGCTTTTAGGGCAAGGAGCCCACGTTGACAATCAGATTAGACACCCCCAGGCTGTTTATGATCAGATAGCGAAATACGCCATCACTGCCTGGAGGCGGCTTGCTAATGCGGGGGAACACACCACATGCCTAACAAAGATTTCCAGGGAACGACAGAGCCCTTTTCAGATTTTGTAGCCCGAATGCTTGACACCGCGGGTAAGATTTTTCCCGATGCAACCGTGGCGGAACCGCTCATTAAGCAATTGGTTTTTGAACAATGCACCCGGGACTGTCACTCGGCGATAGCTCCTCATAGACATAAAAATTTAGAGACCTGGCTCAAACTGTGCAGGGAGGTGGGAGGCCCCCTCTCTAATGCGGGGGTGGCTGCTTTAGTGTCTGCCGCTATCAGCGGTCAGAGCGGCCGTGCCACATCAACCCCCAAAATCACCAAAGGTAAATGTTTTGGGTGCGGACAACCCGGTCATATAAAAAGAAATTGCCCACAACAACAGGCTCTAGAAAATACAGATAGAAACCAGACAAAACAGACTGATCTATGCCAACGTTGCCACAAGGGGCATCATGCAGCTAGAGATTGTAGGTCTGTGTTTGACAAGGAGGGAAACCGTCTCACCAGTCGACAAGGCCAGGGGCCAAAAAACGGCCAGCGGGGGCCTGCCCTGCAGGTGGGCCCCCTCACAACTGCCAATCCCTTCCTGACATCCAACA
>PVKA01012798.1:0-56776 GCA_004027165.1 Ctenomys sociabilis
TTGTCCTTTTTCTCACCCCAGGTTTTTCTTGCCGTTGAACTATCTCTCTCTCTTTCATGGTACCTGTCATACCTTTTAGATTTTCATTACTCTTTCAGGTTCTCACACTAGCAAGATAATAGGATGTTTGCACATGTGTATCTGATTTATTTCACTTCCCAATATAGTCTCTAGCTGCATGCATTTATCTAAAAAGCCTCAAATTTATATTTTTATAGATGAATAATACTTCATTATGTAAAAATACCATATCTTTTTGATCAATTTCTCAGTATATGGGCATTTGGGTTTTTAAGATTCAGCTATGACAAATTGTGCTGCCATAAACATGGGTGCGCATATACCACTATGGTATGATGCTTTCAGTTCTTTTGGAATGATACCGAGAAGGAGAATAGCTGGCTTGAACGGGACCTCCGATGTTAGCTTTTTGAGGAATAATATATTCTGATTTCCATAATGGTTGTAACAGCCTGCACGTCACCAACAGTGGAGAAGAGTTTCTTTTTCCCCATAGCCTCTCCAGCCATTTTTATTGATTTCTTGATGATAGCCATTTTTCTGGTGTAAGATGTTTTATTTTGTATATAAGATGTATATATTTATTCACAGCATGTTTTAATTTGAATCTCTTGAATGACCAAAAATGTCAAACTATTTTTTATATATTTATTTATTATATGTACTCTTCATTTGTGAAGTGTATACTCATCTCAGATGCCCATTTTTGGATTGTGTCTTTGAATTTTGAAGGCCTGATTTTTTTTTGCTCTTGATGTTAGCTAAAGGGCTAGAAACAATCCAATTGTTTTTAATTCTTTATATGTTCTAGAGAGGAGACCTTTGTCTGACAGTCTCCTATAATTTTATCTCTTTTCATTTACTTTTTTTTTTTTAACTCTGTTGATGATTTCTTTTGGCATGCAGTAATTTTTCAAAAAGATGAGATCTCAATTGTTGATTTTTTGAGCATTTCCCATGCAGTTTGATTTTTTGTTCATGAACTCTTTACCTATCCCTATGTCCTTAAGGTTTCTACATATTTCTCTTCCAGATGATTTAGTGTTTCAGTTTTGATATTTAAATCTTTGATCCATTTTGAAGATATCTTTGTTTAGAGTTATAGGCATGGGTCTATTTTAAGCCTTCAGCATGTAGAAAGCCAGTTATTTTTTCAGTACCATTTATTAAAAAAGCTATCATTCTTCCAGTAAATATACTTGGCCCCTTTGTCAAAGATGACGTAGCCGAGTGTGCTTGTAGTTGTGTCTGTAATCTTCTAATCTGTTCCACTGATCTTTAGGTCTATTTTTGTGCCAGTACCATGCTAGTTTTGTCAGAGTTGCTTTGTAATGTAATTTCAAGTCAGGGTTGTGATGACTCCTGCCTTTCTTCTGTTGCCCAGGCTTGCTTTTGCTATTCCTAATCTGTTCTGATTCCTGATGAATTTTAGGAATGTCTTTTTCTAGATCTGCAAGGTATACTAATGGTATTTTAATTAGGATTGCATCAAATTGATACAATAATTCTGGGAGTATGGCCATTTTCTTTCTTTCTTTCTTTCTTTCTTTCTTTCTTTCTTTCTTTCTTTCTTTCTTTCTTTCTTTCTTTTTCTTTTTTTTCTTTCTTTTTTTTTTTTTTTGGCAGAACCAGGGATTAAACTCAGGCCCTTGCACTTGCCAGGAAAGTGCTTATAATCCATGAGCTATCTCCCTGGCTGCTGTATGGCCATTTTCAAAATGTTGGTTCTTCCTATCCAGGAGCAAGGAATATATTTCTATTTTGTGAAATCTTCCTTTATCTGTTTTTTTTCAGAGTACTATAAGTTTCACTGTATAAATCTTTTACTTCCGGGAGACTGAGACAGGAGGATTGTTGTGAGTTTGAGACCAGCCTGAGCTACAAAGTGAGCTTAAGGCCAGCCTGAAGTGAATAGTGAGACCCTGTCTCAGAAAGACAAAAAAGATAAAGATAAATCTTTTACTTCTTTTGTGAGATTGGTTCCTAAATGTTTAATTTCTGGAGGTGCTATTGTGAAAAGCATGGTTTCCATAATTTCTCTCTTGGTGCATTCATTGTTTTTGTACAGAAATACTATTGATTTTGAGTGTTAACTTTGTATCCTGCTATGCTACTGAATTTGGTTATTAAATCTACAAGTTTCTTAGTGGAGTTGTTTGGTGCCTTCTATGTGCAGTATCATGTCATCTGCAAATAATAATTTCACTTTTTTCTTTCCATTCCTTATTCCTTTTATTTCTTTCTCTTGTGTAATTGCTCAGGCTAATGTTTTCAGAATTATACTCAACAAGAATTGTGATATTGGGCCTTTTTGTCTTGTTTCTGATTTTATAGTGAAGGCTTTCAATTTTGGTACATTAAGTATAATGTTTCCTGTTGGCTTGATGAATTTTATCCAATTGAGATAAAGACCATCTATTTCTATTTTCTGTAGTTTTTCTTTTTAATCATGAATGAGTGTTGGACTTTCTCAAAGCTTTTTCTGCATTTATTGAGATGATCATGTGATTATTCATTGGCTCTGTTGATGAGGTTCATTACATTTATGGTTTTGCATATATTACACCACCTTTGCATTCCTGGGATGAATCCTACTTGGTCATGGTGTATAATGTTCTTCATGATTTGCTGCATTCTGTTTGCTCATATTTTATTGAGGATTTTTGCATCTATGTTCATTAAGGACATTGGCCTGTGGTTCTCTTTTTTTGGTTGAGTCCTTCTCTGGTTTAGGTATCACAGTAATATTTGCCTCTGTGAGGAGCAGCCTGATAGCTGTGGACCACTGTGGACTACAGTGCCTGCTTAGGCAGAGCACAGAAGCTGGGGTTCAATCTCTGGTGTGCTGTGCCAGCCCTACCCATGAGGCATGTTGAGACAATGATGGAGACTGGGCGTGGTGGTGCATACCTGTAATCCCAGAACTTGGGAGGCTGAAAACTGGAGAATAACTACAAGTCTGATCTGTGTAGTGAGACCCTATAAAACTTGTAGACCTTGACCTAAATACAGAAAAAAAAAAATTACCTCCCTGAATGAGTTTGATGGAATTGCTTTCCTTCAATTTCATTGAAGAGTTTGAGAAGAGTTGGCATTAGATCCGTCCTGAATTTCTTGTAGAATTCAAGTTTGAATCCATCAGGACCTGCACTTTTCTTTGCTGGAAGGATTTTTATCACATTTTCAATTTCATTCGCTGATACTGGGTTATTCACAATTTTTATATCTGCTTGATTTAGCTTTGGTAATTCATATGTACTTAGAAATTTGTCCATTTGTTCTATATTTTCCATTCTTTCAGGATAAAGATAATAGAAATAGGATATGGTAATCTGAATTTCTATAGAGTCTGTAATGATTTCACCCTTTTTTCTCATTGCATGAATTTGAATTTTTTCTTTCCTTTTTAAAATGAGGTTTGTAGGAGTTAATTAATTCTATTTATTCTTCCAATAAAACACTTATTTGAATAATTAATTCTTTGTATTTTTTCATTATCTTCATTGTATTTATTTCTGCTCTGATCCTTATGATTTCCTGCCTTGTTTGAGCTTTGGATTTGATTTACTCTTCTTTTTGTAAGAGTTTGAGGTGCAGCATAAGATTATTTGCGCTCATTCTTCTGTTTTCCTGACATGAGAATTTATCACTATACATTTCTTTTTTAAGACAGCTTTCATTGCATTCTACAGGTTCTGGTAAGTTATATCTGCCTTTTCATTAGATTGTAAATATTGTTTAATTTTCTTCTTTAATTTCATCCATGGCCAATTGATTGTTTAGGAGGGTATTATTTAGTTTCCATGTGTTTATAGAGTTTTTGCTGTTTCTTTGGTCAGTAATTTCCACTTTCATTGCACTATGGTCAGATAATATGCAAGGGATAATTTCAATTCCTTTGCATTTACTTAAGCATGTTTTATGTGCTAGCACATGATCTATTTTGGAGAACATCTATGTGCAGCTGACAAGTTGTGTTGGGTAGAATTCTCTGTAAACGTCTACTAAGTCAATTTCTTTACAAGTTCAATTTAGTTCTGTTATTTCTTTGGCCATTTTTTTTTTCTTTTGCATGGTTAATCCATCTCTTTCTGTCAATTAAAGTCCCTCAATACAATTATGTTATTGCTCATTAGATTTTTCATATCAGTTAAAATTTGTCTTATATAGTGTTCATCTATTGGGTGCATATATATTTATAATTGTTAGCTATACCTCTTCCAGTTCCTCTAACAAGGATATAGTGACCTTTTTTGTGTGTTTTAATCATATTTGGTTTGAAATTGACATTGTCAGCAAGGAGAACAGCTGCCACTACTTTTTCTGGATTCCTGTTGCATGGAGTATTGTTTTCCATCCTTTGACATTCAGTCTATTAATTTTTTAAGTCAAATGTTGCACCATATTGCTATTTTGTTTCTTTATGCACTCTTCCAGTATTCTTCTTTTGATTGCTGAAATTGGGCCATTTATGTTGATAGTGATAACTGATATGTATTCATTTATACTTGCCTTTTTTTCTCCTACTGTAGGGTCCTTACATTCCCCATTTGCTTTATTGCTTGCGCTACTTGGTTGTTCTCTTCTGTTATTGTTGAAGATGTGGTCATCCTTGTTTCTTTCTAAAATATATGTCAGTACTTTTTATAGGGTTGGTTTGTTTGTCATGAATTTCTTCAGTTGTTCTTTGTCATGGAGGTATCTAAACCCTCTATTGAATCTGATAGATAAGTTTTCAGGATACATCAGTCTGGGTTGAATGATTTTTCAGAGCCTGGGATTGAACTCAGGCCCTTGTGCTGGCCAGGAAAGTGCTTATTCCACTGAGCTATCTTCTCAACCTATTGAAAGTTGTTTTCTTTCAGGGCCTGAAATATCTCACTCCAAGCTCTTCTTCATTTGATTGTTTATGTTGAGAAATCTGCCATGATTTACATGGGCTTTCCATTAGAGGTTAGCTGTTCTCTCTAATAGCTTTTAATATTCTGCTCTTTTGCTCAATTTCTGGGAGCTTTATTATTATGTGCCTGGTTGAAAATTTATTTTTATTATGGCTATCTAGAGTTCTACATGCTTTGATAATCTGTATACCAGATTCTTTTCCCATGCTTGGGAAACTTTTTGCTACTTCTTCAAACACTCTTTTTATGACTTTTGTATTATTTCCAGCTATTTTTTGGTATGTTTTAATCTTATATTATCATTATTTTTGCATCATCTTTACAGATGTTGTATTATTTCCTATTTTCCCATTATTTTTAGGAGATATTTCCTTTTGTGTTCACTAGCTGCAATGCCATCTTCAGGGTCTGAAATTTTATCTTCTGTTTTATTCAAGTGGTTCTACCAATTTTCAATGGAATTCTTACTGTCCTAGATATCAGCTTGAATCTGTTTCATGCATTCTAATTCTTTCCTCTATTGCTCATTGTTTCCAACATTTTCTTATTCCACTCTATTTTTTTAATCTGTGTCTTCCTTAGATCGATTGACCATTTCTTTCATGATTGTTGTCATTTTTCTAATCTGAGAGATTATTTCTGATCTGATTTCCTCCATAGCCTGATAGCATTGTTTCTTTATGTCTGTTGCTATCATCATAGAAATTTTAGGTGCGTGACTTCCATATTCATCTCTGTCTCCTAGACTTGTTTTAGCTGGGCTAGAGCTCTTAAGATTCCCTTCTGTTCCTTCTTTTTGTCATTTTTTTTTGCAGTGATTATAGATGGGCAGGATGCAGGTCAGCAAGGCTCTCCAGAGTGTGGGAGGGCAGGGGACACCAAAACTCCTGCTGAGTGGGGTTCAATGTGGAATCTACCTCATTAAGCATAAGGGGAAAGCCACAGTTCAATGATCTGATGATGATGAGTGCAAGCCAAATATGTACAAGGCTCTCTCAATGGTAGATTGGTGTGGCATAGTGCTCCACAAGGCTTCTGCAGGTTTCTGTTGTAGTCAGGGCTCCCTGGTGCTCTTCAGGATGAGGCAAGGTGGCCAACTCAGTGAACTCTGTTAAGAAGGGGGGATGGAAGCAGGGCCAAGTCTTCCAAGTCTCCCTCTTCAGGGCAAGGGGAGGAGCAGAATCAATAAACTCCAGCAAGTGGCGGAGGGCCAGCCTACCAGGTCTCTCTGGCAGTCTTCAGAGCAAGCAAAGGTGGTGGGACTCAGGTAGGGAGGCTGTAATACAATTTTTCATGGTAGTTATGAACTAACATCTGGATTTTGATGGTGACTATTGTGGTTTCACTGTTTCCCCCCCCCATTTCATTGATGGGAGTTTACTTTTTCTTTGTCATAAGTTTGAATAAAGGTTTATTTTATTTTGCATAGAACCAACATTTGATTCATTGATTCTATGCATCATTCTTGTTTGTCTCAATTTCATTAATTTCTCCTCTAATATTTAGTACTGTCCTCAGTTTAGGTTTGAGCATATATTGTCATTTTTCAAATATCTTAATGTTCTTCAATAGATTATGTATTTGAGCTCCGTTTTCCTAATGTGAACATTGATTGCAATTAACTTTC
This sequence comes from Ctenomys sociabilis, assembly GCA_004027165.1. NCBI lineage: Eukaryota > Metazoa > Chordata > Mammalia > Rodentia > Ctenomyidae > Ctenomys > Ctenomys sociabilis. Next base: position 6,550 of record PVKA01012798.1, read on the forward strand.
CTCTTAGGACTGCTTCCTTGGTCCTTTAGGTTCAGTGTGTTGTGTGGGCATTGCCATAAACTTCCAAACAATGTTTAATTTCTCACTTGATTTCTTCTGTGGCCCATTGGATATTCAGGAGGATGTTATAAAATTTCCAAGTGAATGTAACTTTTTCATGTTTTTCTCTGTGATTGATTTCTGTTTTCATTGAACAGTGTTCTGATAGCAAACTTGGGATGTTTTTGATTTTTTATATTTACTTAATCAGGTTTGTGATCTAGTATATGGCATACTTTTGAGAAAGTACCATGTGCTGCACAAAGTGTATACTTTGTTATAATACGTGGAATACTTTGTACATATCTATTAGGTCCATGGTTGCTTCTAATATTTCTTTATTGACTTTGTTCAGTTGACTTATCTCTTTGTAAAAGAGCATTATTAAGATCTCCCATTCTGATTGTGTCAATGTGCATTTGATCTTTTATGTTGAGCAGTAATTTTTTATGAGCAAGGTTCTCCAATATTCAATGCGTAAATATTTATAAGGATGATAAATATTTTGTTGACTTGTTCTCTTACCTACCTTCTTTGTTTCTTCTGATCAGTTTTAGGTTGACATTTACATTATCTGATATTATGATTGGTTTCCCTACTTATTTTCAGGGTGTTGATGCATAAAATGCTTTCTCTCCTTTGATTTTTAGTTACTAAATATCTTTTTGGATTAGATGAGTTTCTTAACTGCAACAGATTGTTGATTCTATTATTGATCCAATCTGTGTCTTTTAATTGGAGACTTCAGACCACTGACATTGTGAGATAGTACTGAGAGGTGTTGAAATTAATTAACATCATTCTTCTCTTTCTTTATAGGAGATGCCTTTATTTTTCTTTTCCTGTCATTTGTTGTTGTTGTTTAAATACCATTGACCTTGCTTGGCGTTTTCATTCTATTTGGGTTTTTGGCTTAACTGGTTTTGTCATTTCTGTCTCAGATATTCTTGACTTTTTTCTGGAGTGCTAGTTTAGTATTCATAAATCTCTTGAGGTTTTTTTATGAAATGTCCTCATTTGTCCATCTATTTTAAAGGAAAGTTTTGCTGCGTATGTTAATTTGGGTTGGAAGCTGTTTACTTTTATGCCTTGAAACACTTCACTTCAAGCTTAAGATATTCTTAAGCAGGAAAAGATTTCTCAAGTAGAGAATAAAAAGCTTTAACTATGAGATTGGTAAGGTGGACTACATTATAGTTAAGAGGTTAAGCTGGGTATAGTGATGTATGTCTGTGATTCCTAACCTCTGGGAAGTTGAGGCAGGAGGTTCTGAAACTTGTGCTCAGTTTGGACAACTAAAACAACTTAGCAAAACACCAAAGTTAAAAAAGCCTGGATACTGATCAATAGAAAGGCCCTTCAGTCAATCACAATACCCCCCCCCCCCAGACTTTAATTTACTAAACATGCCTTTAAGAAAGTAAAATATTATTGTTATGGATTATAACACAAGATAGTTTTAAAATGATACCAAAAATTAGGATTCTGTGACTTGGGTTGAGAATAAAACTTGGTACGATATATATTAAAATGCTACTGCAGCTTGCTGAATCTTTGTTGACCATAGTCCAATCCAGGTATTCTCATGCTCTTCTCATTGCCCAGGATGGGTCATTCTTCTGAAAGCTGGGAGTTCTTCTCTCTGAAGGCTTTTATACTTTTAGAAGACTTATAAGTACATGCAACTTTATATTAACATTGGCCAGGATCTCAGCAGAAGAATAATGGCACACTTGCCCAATGGAAGAGTGTTCCTTAAAGGAACTCTCTATTGCAATGGGACCCCAGAGTGGGGAGATATTAAGTGATATAGCGAAGAGACCACTATAGGGGCAAAGGACAAACTCTTGGGCCGTTAAACTGGTACGTATTTAAAGACTAATTTGAATTTTCTTCTAAAGAAGTGAAAGACTTAAAAACAATTTTTTGTTAAAATTGGAACTTCACTTGGGCTCATGCATGCCCAATAGGTATTAAACACAGAAAACTCTTGACCTTCTTTTGGTGTCCTTCATAAGGACTTTATAGCTTTGGAAAGAGGTAGCTACATATACAAAAAGTTTGCAGAACAAAGTTTATTAGTCCTATATTCACCTAGCCCATCTCATCTCTTTTCAATACGAGGACACCAAGATAAGGGTAAATAAATTAATTTTCAGGATTCAGAGTAACATCTGTGTAAGAGCTTTTACCATGTCCAGGACTTCACAATCCTCCCCAGAGTGACTCCTTGAACATCTCACTCTCTAGCCATTGTAGTCACCTGGTCTCAGGAAATACAGAACTTTTCATAACTGAGACTAGCACGGAGACCATCATTTCATGTAGACAGAGCCTCCTAACCAGCTATAAGGCTGCCTTCTGTCCTATAGAACAAGGACTGACAATGACTGACAGATACCAGCCCATCTTGCAACCAAAAAAATGGTTCCGTATTCTTTTGTAGTTGGGTCAGTCTTCATCAGAGAGCGTCTCCTCCTGCTATTACTCCAGATGGAATTCTTTCCTTATCTTCTTTCTTTTGTTTCCAGTGAAGCCTTTTCCCTGTACATTTGTGCTTTTAATTTCCATTATCACCCAAAGCCAGGCTCCATGCTATTGGCAACACAAGAATAAAGTAGTCTTCAGAATTAGCAGCTTGGAATTCTGCTTCCATCAGCATGTCTCAAGAATACTAAACAGTGCTCAGTGAAAGAACATAGTGAAATGGGCCAGGATCTTGGTCCATGGACAGTGCATCCCTTTCAGCTTTGGAAGTTGAGAAGAATGGACTCTCATCTCACTCCTGGCTCTTGATGCTTCTCGTCAGTGGACCACAGGTGAAATATAGCAAACAGGTGCTTCCAGCAATGCAAAAGGCAGACTTCAGCTCCAAGGTTACAGAGTGTAGCAGAAAAGGAAGAGCACAGCTGGGTGCATAATATTTGGGATACATGCTACTTTGCTTGCTGTACCTTCACTTTAAGTGTTGATTTTCTTTAGTGCCTTTGGTACTTGCTTTTCATTGGCATTTTCTGGAACTTGTTCTAAAATAGTATTTTATTTTTTTATTAATATACATTTTTTCCTTCTTTCTAGACTAGTATCAATTTAATATGTGCATTCTTTTCCATTTAGTCTCATCCTCGTTAAGTTTTTTAGATGCAAACAACAGAAACCATCTCCACTATCTGAAGCATCATAAGGCATTTGTTAATTGGTGGGTACATCATATATCCTCTATGATGATCAGAGATTCAGCTATGATTGTCTTGTAGCCAGGAATACTTTCTAACTGTGAGGAGTGCACTACTCTATTGGACAGTTGCTGAAGAATCTACTCTCTGAAGTTTTCAGGGTGTGCTAGAGTGAGGACCACTGATACAGAAGTCAAAGTCTGCCTGGCTCCAAGGAATTCCAGCAAATCAATTTATAGCTTGCACTTTGAGGAGAAAGGGTTTTCAAAAACTCCTGGATAGTCTGTCTACCTCAAATGATTGGTATTGCTGTAACGAAACATCTGATTCTGAGTACTCTATAAGAAGATTTGTTTGTCATGTGATTTTGCTGCCTGGAGAGTCTAACAGCATGGCATTTGCCATGTGACATTTGGTGAAGTCCTTATTAGCTGGAAAGGAAAGAGGTGTATTGAGGAGGGCTGAGTGTATACACAAAGAAGTAAGAGACCAGCGAGGGTCCAAGCTTGCTTTTGTATCATAACTCATTCTCTTAAGAAAGATATCCAACCTAGGAAAGGTACACATTCTTGAAAGAAAGCCTTAACCTACTCATAAAAATGAGGAATCCTGTGATATAATTATCTTCCTTTATGCCTCATACCTTGAAGGTTCTACCTAATGCTTTGATACCACATCTGAGAACTGTGCTTTCATCCTATGAACCTGGGTGTAGACCGTGTCTCAAACTTAGTGCTGGCATTGTGCGTTAGCCATCTCTTCACTCTATTCCTGTGTGATTGACTGATGTCACCACACCCACAGCCCCCCAAGGAGGAATCCAACTGTATGAATTCTATCCCTTTTCTGAGAGTACTTGCTCTTGAGCAGAATACTTGAGATTTTTTCTGAAATAGTATGAAATATAAATTTGGTTTGAGCCATCTCATATTTGCAACTCATTATTTGGTCTGTGTTTCTTCACTAAAAATTTAGTGATCCTTAGGGAAGGAAGGGAAAAACCTTTTTCTTTTCATTGGAACTAACAGATTGCTGTGAATATAGGGGTACCCAATAAACACTTTGCTTTTTTATTGTTTCATGTACTTTTTTAGCCTTGAGGGATTGGGATTACATTCAGATAATTTTAAACAAAAATATGCTTGTCCAATTTTCTGTCCAAAGCATGGCATAAATAAATTCATCCAATTCAAACTCTTAGTCCTATATAGATTTATTACTTGGTAGCAAGCCAGAGTTTTCTTCTTTCTCCTTTCAAATCTTGCCATAAGACCTGGGAAGCACAAGGTATTTATAAAAATCTAAGAAGAAGTGAAATTTGGCCAATGCAAAATTTAGCCCTTTTAATTAGGAATTTAGTAATACAACTAATCAGAACTTTTTGGGAAGAATTTATACAGAGCAAGACACATAGGGTTGGGTAGGTAGGATTTGTCCAAGATCTTTAATAGTAGGGATATATCAGTGGTTCTGTTTGGAATTTTTAAAGTACAGTCTTGGGAATAACTACTTGATAAAAAAAAAAAAAATCTCAAGATACTGGAGCATACAGGGAACAGGATGTAGATAAGTAAATAAATGTTTTATATTTGTTTACTACCTACCTTTTTGGGGTGTTTGCCTGATCTGGGTGTATTGATGAGTACTGGAGTCTGACAAACACATATGGAGAGAGGGTAAGGCAGAATGTCCAGCTACAGACAAGTCTCCCCAAGATCCATGCCATGAGCCCTTACCTGTATTCTTAGAACACAGCGGGGTCACTTGGGGGAAAATATGAATATAAAATGAAGAGCTCGGAAGAATAAACATGGGGTCAAAGTCCTGTTGGAAGTTAGGAAAACAGAATTTGCAAGAAAAGTGCGACCACCAGATAATAATTTCGACTGCCAAGACCGAGATAAGAGCCATTATGCATTTTCTTCTGGGGCATCTTGGAGGACCGGGAGATTCAGCAACCTGAAGTGAAAATGGAATCACTCAGGAGTCCAGAATAGAATCAGGTTGTCTAGGATACTAATCTGAGTATTCGCATTTATGAAGCACTTGTTAGGTTCAAACAGCTGTCCAAGTGACATTGAAGAAGAGATGCTATGTGCTGTGAAGTGAAAAGGGAATGTATGTCACTGCAGCAAAAGCTCTACAGTGGTAACAATTCTGTTTATCACTGCATCCTAGCACTCAGAACAGTGCGTAGTGTTTCAATAAGTGAACGGGAAGTAAACGATTTCTTGAATAGTTCGTTAGTTCTTCTTGTTGGTGGTATGTAACATCAGTCAGGTCAGGCACAGAGGAACTAAATGATGGTGTATGCCTCATGAGGCTTTGAGACCTGGTAGGTGTAAAGAATGAATGATAATGAAAGACTCGTGTGGACACTGCTAAATTGAAGGATGACAGGCAAAAACAGTGAGCATGAGTTAAGCTATAAAGATCCCACAAAGAGAAAGTTGATATGATTTGGTGGAATTCTGGAATTCCAAGTGTTAATAAGCTGAAAAGTTATCCTGCATTAGTTAGAGGTATAGCTATTTATGAAAGGTGACCAGGGACAGAGCACAGGTGTGAATGGTGCCATCACAGGCAGTTCTGCACAAAGAACTATAGCTGCCAGCCGTGGAATGATCTTTAAGTGCATCCAGTGTGGAAAGAACAGTTGGCCAGCGAGAGGTTATTTTCAGCCATCCTTGTTTACGCAGATCACGATCACCACCAGCACTATTTCTCCATCTAAAGATAATATACATTTTCACAGAACTACACACATTTTTTAAAATTAGATACAAAAGTTAGGTTGGCTGACTTTGGCCTTTTGAAAGAATATCACCCGTTATAGATAAGAAGTAGAAGCTGACAGACCCTACTTGCATAGATGGATGTCTTAGTTAAGATGATTCTTCGCGTCATTAGCATGGATTCATTTATGAGTACAATACTGGTAGAACCTTGTTGTGAGATGACTCATTAATTATATCAAGTCAGTTACCTCATGGGTCAAATGACATTCTCTGAAGTACAACTACCACATACTGTAATACCCAAAATTGTGCAATTGGCCCATTTATCATTCTCTTACCAAATCATTCATTAATTCACTCATTCCTATATATAGGAGAAATTTAGGGAACCACATAAAGTGGATTATGGGCAATACAGAGATAAATAATTTATAACCTTTCCTAAAATTATTCTAAGAAAACTAGTTTTATCTTGTGAGATTGATATTCTAAAAGAGTTCTGTTGGAATTTTGCTGTCCTATTAATCTCTACTAAAGAAAGATTTTTTTTTTATCCTAGGATTTTTTTGAGCAATTACTGTGGTATCTTTCTCCAAATGGTTTTTAGAATACCTATTGGATTTTACACAAAAATAGAAGTTCAGTAGCAAGTGTCAATGTGCTGCTTTGAGTTTAAAAACCTGTTACGTGGCTTCATTATAATTAAGAAGTTTAAAAATGTGTAGCTATGGGGTGAAAACTTGTTAGAACTGCTTGTCTCCCAAATCAGGCTTAATCCATACTATTAGCTATGATTAAAATTGAACATACTTAATTGTCATGATTTAAGGTATGTCTATATACTTTAAAATATGCTTAAGGATCATATGTTTTTCCCATTAATGTTGCCAAAAAGGTAAAGTTTACCTCTGTACCTTTGATTCTCAGAAGATATACAGTTTATGAAGTGAGGTTCTCTTATCACAGATTATAATTTGGGAACTATTTAAAGCAAATACTTTCTTGTTCATCTCCAGAAAGTGAAATTTAATTTTCTCTTGCTACATGCCAAATCATCCCACAACTTTGTGACTTAAACAGTAATTGCTCAGTTTGGTCACATTTTTTTGGATCAGCTTGATGGCACCTCTATTCTGAATTGGTTTTGTTAATTTCTGTGGTCTGCTGCAGCTTGGCTGGGGCTGGGGGTCTCAGTAATTCATTTCTGGCAGATAGAGGCTTGCTTGGGTCTATGGTTTAATTTTATTCTACGTGGTTTCTCATTCTCTGATGAGCTCACTTGTTTTCTTTAAATGGTGATGGGAGCTTTTCCCAGAGCAAGAGAGGGTGAGCTCTTCCCTTACAAAAAAGCAACCCTTTGTAAGTGTTGGTCATGGTTTGTAAGGGAAACAATACAATACAGGAGACATAATTTACAGGACTATTTAACAATAGTAATCCAAAGAGTCAAGTTCAAAGCGTGCAGTAGATCTGTCCACACACTAAATATTCAAAGAATCCAGCTGAGGGCTAGATCCTTCAACAATATCCTGCATGAGTTCAGCTGAAGACCTAGAGTACATAATCTCCCCCCATATGCCCTAAGCCTGTTTCATGGGTCTGCACTGGGAAGGTTCAAAGGCCACTGGTGAAAGCTAGAAAGTCTGTACCAGAGGATGAAGGATATGTACTAGCAGGCTGAGGGATCTGTCCTGGGGCCAGGAAGCACTGCTCAAAGTAAGGACCAGAGCTCCCCTGAAAGGTACCACAGCCATCCTCAGCAACAACGAGATCCCCTGGTCCTTAGATGATAACAGCCAAGTCTGTATCAGGGAAGCCAGTGCGACAAACTTCCTCAGGAGACTGAACAGTGCACAATCTCCCTCTCTAGAGCCAGGAAGTGATGCTCAAATTAAGGACCAGAGCTTCCCCAAGATGAACTGTAGCCATTCTCAGAGACAACAAGGTACCAAGCTCCTTTGACAAGAACAGCCAAGATCTTATCAGGAAAACCAGCAGGACAAGCAGATTCTCCAGGAGAACCAACAGTTCCCTAACAACACCACTTCTCTAGTTCTCCTTTTTATAATGTTGCCCAGGTGGGCCTCCTGCACTCAGCACTTAACTATTTCAGGTAATCTGGGTGTTGCAAGTTGATCACCAGTTGGCAATTTACTGCAGTAAGTCTCTGCATGCATCATGTTTACAGATAGCTCTTTGGCTAAACAAATTTAAAATAAGCAGCTCCTAACCCCTGCATGACTCAAGAAATGAAGTAAGACTCTCACTCTTCTTAGGAGGATCATAAAAGTCATATTTCTAGAAATAGGTTGCACTTGTTATTTGCCAACTACTATGTACTCTTATACAATATTGTGCTCAGTTTTCCTCTGTTACTGATTGTCCATAAACATGATATTATAGATGTGTTAAATGATGTGTATAATAGTTCAAGTTCTTGATGTGAAAATAATAAGTAAATATCATCAACCTAATTCTTTTAACCTAGGAGATATTATGGAAAAATATTTACTTATTAGAGACTAAAGCCTTCTTCATCATGAAAAAATTACAGAAACATCCAACACTTGTTTTGAGTAGAAAAACAAGGCTGAGTTGAGTGGAACTATCTTAGCCCTAGCACTTTTAGGCCTGCTGTGTCAGGCACTACTTTTTGGTTAAATAATGCACAAGTTCTTCTGTTTTTTTAAAATATGTCTATGCCTATTCCCTTCTGTTCCACTCCTCAGGAGTTATGACTACCCACACCCGCATATGTTATAATGATTCCCTATGTATACTTCCAGGTTTAGTTGCCTTCTAAATAACAGAGGCACTTAATTGATTTGTTTCCTAATTATCTTGACAAGGATGTTCCCACAAGCATTCCAAGCTCTGCCTGTGGAGATCTGAACTCACTGCCTCTGCTCAAACCCAGTTTTCCTGTTATAGCCTCTAACTTGGTGGGAGGTCCTACCAATGTTCATTCCATGTTTAGACTAAAGACATTACAAGTGCTTAGGCTCTTTCTTCTTTCCCATCATTGGCCCTTTTCATCAATCTCTAACCCTGGAGTTTTTATCCCCTTGATATTTCTGGGTTTCATCTCATCCTGTCCTATCCCATCTATCTCAAAAGACCCCTTAGCTTAATTCTCTGCTTGGAGTTTTCCCCCAACCTCGTCTTTCTGCCAGGATAGTTGTGGTAAAACATGGACCTCATCATCACGTTGCAAAGTTTCTATCAGTAAAGCTCCACAACCTTCAGGCTAGGATCTACATCCTTCTTTGTGTTATAAATCTTTCCAAGATCTGACCCCTGTGCCCCAGCTAGAAAGAACTGCATTCTTGGATGATATCCCTTCTTTGCCCAGATGGTTGTCTATCCACATTTCCTTCCTGATCCTCCTTTACTAGCTGGTTACCTTTTATTCTCAGGGAGTTGACCCATAGAGATCTTCTTGGGAAATTCGTGTCAGTTGACACCAGACTATGATAAATTATACTAAATAGATTTTTGTTTCAGTCCTGGGAGTTACATCCAGGGGCCTTGCACAAAGCAAGAGTTGTGCCACTAAGCTACAGTCTTATCCATTTTTACTTTTTTGTTTGTCTGCTTTCTGTTTTCTTTTTTTTCTTTTTTTAAAGACAGTTCTCATTTATGTAACCTAAGCTGATGTAGAACTTTCATGAATCCTCCTACATCAGCCTCCTGAGTGCCAGGATTACCATAGATGCCACCATGATGGTTTTAGTTATGATTTTGAAATGATCTCACTGAATTTCTCGGGTTGGCCTCAAGATTGTAATCTTTCTCACACAACCTCCTGAGTATCTGGGATTACAGAAGTATAGCACCATGCTGTTGTGACCATAGTTTTAAACTTGTAATCTACTTTGTTCATCTTCTCAGTCCTTTACAATAGTAAACTTTCCATACTTGTGATTACTAAGCTTGAACAAACTGACTAAGCGAATAGATGAAGGGTGTGAGAATAGTATAGTTACATAAAGGTTGACCAGATCTCTTGGCTATTTAACACACAACTGGAACTGTTTTACTGAGAAGTGAATTAGGAAAGTGTGAGTGTTGGAAAAATTTGCTCAGAGTCTAAATCAAGTTTTACCCCAGGATAAGATGAGACTAGATTAAGAATGAGAACAGCTCTGGTTCTGATAGTTGAAGACTAGTTTTATTTATTAATTATTCTATAATTGGGGTAAAAAATTCTGTTTAAAATGTCTCAATATAATCAATGAGATTCATTTTATCATTTGATGCTATTACTGTCTAGATACTCTAAAGTGGAGGCATTTTCTATTCTCTGATATCACTGAATATTTTCAAAGAGAAAATTAGTTTTAATGTTTTCTTAAGTGAGGCAAATTTAATGTAAATAATTTTCTTTTCAAGAGCTAATTCAAATCATTGTGGAATATCTGCTTAGATTATTTAGACAGTGCCCCTAGCATCTAACCATGGATAATAGGATTGTAGAGGACTAGAAAATTGAACCTGATTCTTTGTTTACACACAGTTTGGTGCCTGCAATTGAATTTCTCAGATGCTTATGAAGGAGTATTCTACTTTGACAAAGGGATTATTGTTTTCTAGATACGGTGCTTTAGATTTGCATCTGTATACAAAGTCAAATATTTCATTAAGATATTTCTGTCATTGGCATATATACGAGTATAAAAGTGGTCTCATAACACATGGATGACACAGACAATGGAACTACAGAATAATGTACAGGACTACAAGATAAACCCTGAGAGGACTTCAATGACCACATAGGAAATATAAAGTTCTTGTGTTGGTATATAAGTCTTGATCTACCTAGGTCTTAACCATCCAGCAGAAAAGTATAAAAGTATAAAAATGGAGTATACATCGTGAGCCCATAATATTAAGCTGAGCTGTAAATGGATATTGTCAACAATTTCTTTGAATAACTCACTATGGTTGCAGAATGCTGGACTGTGTTGGATTGTGGTGTCGAGTTCAAGCACCTAAGTTAGTTGAATGTCAATGGAGTGCCCACTTTTGACAGATGTAGACAAAGGAAGGGTTGTAGAAAGAAAAAATCATGATGTGTGTGTATAGACAGTACAGTTGGGATAGATAGCGCTGTGCTTCTACATAATTCTATGAGAGGCAAGATCTGCACTAATGGTGGTTGGACAGGATATTATGTCGGCTTTTAGTACTATGGTCATCAACTCGGTAAATAATTATTGAATTTTTGATATAATTCAGGTATAAAAAAATAAGATAAGTAAGCAACTACACTCTTAATTCACTGATAAGAGATATGTGCTAAAATAATATCTGTAAATATAATATCATGTATGTACCTTGTACAATACCAAAACATTATGAAAACAGTTTGCAATGTATTAATTCATTGAATCTGTATGGTTAAGGTGTCTTGAAACTGTCTGATTGACATTTGTATTTTAATAAAATAAAAATAAATGAAAAAAATAAAAATTAAAAGAAAAAGTGGTCTCATGTTACTCTAAGACTACTTACTCAAAGAAGAGAATTATTGTATTGCTAACACTCTGGTCTACATCTCATTCCCAGATACACTGGGCCTCTGGGCAGCCCATTTCTTCACCTTTCACCTTGAACTTCTTATTGTTCCAGTTTCTTTTTATCCTCAGGCAGTTAGTTTTCATTTTATTCCACAAGAAAACTAGAGTCATGAGCCCCAAATGCTTTCAGCTTTCTGCTTTCTAACAAGCTGACATGCTTGTTAGAAATCCATCTTTGTCTCCCTTATTCCTCTCACAAAGCAGGAGGAGAGCACCTTCACCGAGGCCGAGCTTCCACCTTCTGCTGGACCATCTTCTACTTCTTTCTGCAGCCCTCAGTACCTCCACATCAGCATGGAAACACATTCATCTGTGCCATTAAAAACTCTTTTAAGAACTTGAGCAGATCGATAGTGAAAACTCGAAATAATCTGATTAAGAATTGGAGAAAGTACCTAAATGGACATTACTCCAAAGAAGACATATAAACAGACAATAGTTATATTAAAACATTATCAGCATCACTAATTACTAGCAAAATGTACATTGAAATTACATTGATATGGCCCCTCACACATGTTAGAATGACCACGATCAAAGATAAAAGGTAAATATTGGCAAACGTGTAGAGTAAGCAGAATCCTTGCATACTACTTGTGGGAATTTAAATTAGCACCGTGGAACACCGTAGGAATGCTGTTCAAAACAATCAAAACAACTACTACACACACCAGAAATCCCACTGCTGGATATATGTCCAAAGGCAATGAAATTGATATTTTCAAGATATAACTTGCTCACTTGTTCATTGTAGTATTGTTCACAATAGCCAAATATGAAATTCAACTAAGCAACCACTGACACTTGAATGAAAAGAGAAAATGTAGTAGAGCCCATCCTTGTGCACGCGCGCACACACAGATACACACAGAGTGAATGGAGTATCGTTCAGTCTTAGCAAAAAGAAAGTCCTAGCCTCTGTAGCTGCCTAGACAACACTAGAGGAGACTATACTAGGTGAAGTAATCCAGGCAAAGAAAAAGACACATACAACACCATCTGTTTCTATGTGGAATCCAAAAACGTTGAACTCATAAAAGCAGATCACAGAATGGCAGTAAGAAAGACTGGGAAATGGGGTACAGAGGGTACAGGCCTTCACTTATGCAGGCTAAGTAAGTCTTAGAGACCTAATGTACAGGATGTTGATCATGGTTAATACTATTTTATACTCTTGAAGTTTGCTGTAGATTACATATACTTATCACAGAAAAAATAAGTATCATTCTAAGTGATGAATGCACCAATTAGTGTATGTATATTGAAACATGTTAGGCCAGTGAGATAGCTCAGCAGGCCAAGTTCCTGCTTAAGCAAGTTCAGGGACTGAGTTTCAATCCCCAGCCCCACATGCTGCACTGGCCCGAACCCCAGGTGCACTGGGTCAGCCACCAAGGCCTGGCTCTGTGTGGTGGTGCATGCCTATAATCCCAGCACTGAGGATGTTGAAAACAGGATGATCACTGCTAAGAGTCTGAGCTTCATAATGAGACCATGTACCAAATACATAAAAATGTTGAATATCTTAAATACAGACAATTTTGTCACTGCTATCAAACCATAAATAAGAGCTGTAAGTTAAAAGGGTTGAAAGCTCAAAAATAATAAACAGAATTGTAAACCCATGTTTCAGGCCAGCATTTATATGACTTTTGTTTGTACTAGACCTGAAATTCTCAAATATGTTGCATACATCAATTGTGAGTACTCAAGAACCATTTCTTTTTAGTCTATAACTAATTTTAATCTTGATTCTGAACCATCTCTCTACTTAAACTACAAATGTATCATTGGATTTATTTCTAAATTAAGTGAGCATGTCAAAGTATTTATTTTATTTCTTATTGAATATTCAATACTGCTAACCATTGTTTGTCAGTAGAACAGGATCCATAAGGTTTGAAGTTCTTGGACGGCTGAGGACTCCCTCCAAGGATACATCTAGATAATGAAATACTAGCCAGCCCTGAAAAGAAATGAGATAGCAGGTGTGAAAATACATGGGCAATTCTTAAACTTTTGATATGCAATGATTCTTTGGTACTCATTATTAACTAGTTCTAGAGGGTACAATAAGCACCAAAATGATGAATACCAAACACATTATTTTGACTGCAAAGAGGGGTGAGGACAGATGGTTGACACAGAAAGTTCTAGCTTGAGTATCAAGCACCTGACATTAAAGTGTGTCAGGAAGCAAATTTGATGATTCAAAGCAGTTGTGTACCAATGTGTGACTGTATTAATAAGTGAAACAAAACAATCTAAACAGTCTATACTGTATACTACATGACATTTTCAAAGAATCAAATCTGTGGAGACAGTGAAAAGATCAGTGGCCCAGGTATGGTGGCCTACACTTACACTCTGGGAGGTGGAGGCAGGACGAACACCAAAAATTCAATTCTATCACCTCAATTGATGAAGAAAAGGGTTTTGACAAAGTCCAACACTCATTCATATTCAAAGTCCTACAGAAAATTGGAATAGAAGGTCTCTACTACAATCTGATAAAAATCATTTATGAAAACCCATTAGCAAACATAATTCTAAATGGGGAAAAACAGAAATCTTTTACTCTTACATCTGGTATAAGACAAGGATGTCCTCTATCACCCCTCCTATTCGATATAGTTCTGGAATCATTAGAAACAGCCATTATATAAAAGAGAAATATTAGGTCCCTAGTAACTGTTTCCTGGTTAATAGAATTGTTTAAACACAGATAATAGAATTGCATAATGACTTTGTTGAGACCTCTGCAGTAAATTTCTGCTGTAGAAACCTTGTTTCCTGCAAATTCTTACTTTTCAGGGCTTGCGGCAAAGCATTTCTATTTCAACTCAGAAAAGGGTTTTACCCTGTAGGAGGAAAAGGTTATTGCTGCTGCTTTGGAAATAGAATAGTTTATGCATATATCATGTACAATGTAATTCATACAATTAAAGAACAAAATTCAGTGACTTTTCGTATATTCCCAATTGTGCAGCTATTACCATAATCTAATTTTAGCATGTTTTCATCACCTCCCCCACAAAACTTAACTCTAATTAGCAGTAACTCACTTGCCATCTGCCCCACCCTAAGGCAGTCACTGACTGTGGGTTTTGATGGGCTTATCTGTTCTGGACATTTCACATGAACTGGATCATATTTATTGTATATTGTGATACAGTTCTTTCCATTATCTAAGTATTCTCAAGATCCATCCACATTTCAGCATGTATCTGCCCTCTATTCATTTTCATTCCAGGATAATATTCCATTATTTGGATATACCATATTTTATGTGTCCATTCATCACCTGATGAATATTTGGATCGTGTGCATTACCTTTTGATCCAAAATAATTTTTGCAAGATTTTATTTTGCGTTTTAAAAAAGTGTATTTTAGTACAGGGACTACAGGTTTTCACTACACAGATCAGATTCACAGTGATTTTCCTGTTTTCAGTCTCCCAAGTGCTGGGATTATAGGTGTGTGCCGCCTCGCCCGGTCTCAATCAACATCTCAGTGCGCCCTGGGGGCGGGGCCAGCACACACACTGGGATCAAACCCCAGTCCCTGCGCCTGTTTAGGCAGGTGTTTTAGTCCTCTCAGCTTTTTGGTGCTCCTTGTTTTGCTTTTGAAGTTTGTATAGATTCCTTGCTCTGTCTCTGTTTCCTTTCTCAAAGAAATATTTTTTGACAAATATTTTCTTTCACAAAGGAATTGTTTAAATCAATACAAGAGTTATATTGAGCCCTGTAATAGTAGATACAGAAATAAGGCATGCTTTTTTATTCTCAGTTGTTTCAGAAACTTTAAATTTGAGAATTATTGCACAGCAGGTCTATCTAATGTGACATTTCTCATAAAGTTAGAGACTATGATGGATTTGAGCATCTAGAGTTGATTATACTCTGACTAGAAAAAATGTGTGAAAGTGTGGTAGAATCCTGGAGCCTTTTAGAATAAAAAATGTACATCCAAAACATATCAAGGCAATAAGGATGCTAGAATCTTTTAAAAACAAGTATTTTCTTAGAGAGGGGGAGTGCACGAAAATCAACAGCAATCATAGGGCTCAGGAACATTAATTACACTGAAGAAAATCTCATGACTGTATTTTCATGATGGAAGATGAATAAAGTTAAATATATAAATGTACTAAACTTCCATGAACAAACGATTTTTCTTTCTTTCTTTCTTCCTTCCTTCCTTCCTTCCTTCCTTCCTTCCTTCCTTCCTTCCTTCCTTCCTTTCTTTCTTTCTTTCTTTCTTTCTTTCTTTCTTTCTTTCTTTCTTTCTTTCTTTCTTTCTACTTTTCTTCCTTTCTTTTTTTCTTCATTTCTTTCTTTCTTTCATCTTTCTAAAATGATTTTCCTGTAATCATTTGGGTGCAATGCATAGTTAGAGGGGCTGTAATACAGTGAACATTTTTGCATAAATATTTGTGATTTTGAGATAGTACTCAGGCTTGGTGATGAGCTAGTGAATATAAATGTTTTCAGGCACATAAATAAATATCAAAAGAAGATGTTTATATATTTGCTTTATTTTTAAAAATGATATGCATTTATGGTTTTTTAAAAACATATGTTTAGAAAAATAAAAAAGTAATGTATCTTTAGGATATCAACTTTTGGTAAATGTTGGTTCCCATATTGGCACAACTTTGGCATCAAGTTTTAAGTGGCTGGAATCAAATTCCTTTTTACACATGTACCTGTTCATTTCTGCCTTGTATTTTTGATGCTCAGGGGCTACACATTTATAATGAAAAGGGTTGACTTGAAATCTAAGTTTTTGCCAGGAATTACTGAGTACTCATTGTCTGAAATTCTCTATGTTAGACATTAGTGACTTTAAAATTGCATTTATAATTTACCAGGAAGAAAAAAGAGAGTGGTTATTTAATTAAACTGTAGAATGTAACATGGTTTCAGAGAAGTAAAATTGGGGAATGAAGTATATTTTAAGATCAATGAGAAATAGTGGCACTGTCAGAAGTATTTCCATATTCTCAGAAGTCCATTGAACCCTAAAATATATAAATATACATATAGATATAAATTTCAAGTACATAAAAATTAAGGAGCATGTTTAGATCTGGGCCAGCCTGCTACCTAGGAACTGATTTGAAATGATTTGATCACCTAGAAGTTTCTGTGCTTTGGTCACCTTCTGTAGGCATCACATCACAAGAAGCAAAATATACAGCTGCACTTATACTATGAGTAGAAATTTTTAAAAAAGTTCTTTAATTTTAGTTTTGTCTTAATTTTTTTTAGTGATCAAGATATTTTATTTCTTCCAAGATTAAGAAAAATGTCTTTTTTATTTTATTGAAGTACAAATATCAATGAGACAGTTTTAAGACACCTAAACAGGATGGATTTGATAAATTAATACATTGCAAACTGTGATCATAATGTTTTGGTATCGTACAAGGTGCATACATGATATTATACTTACAGACATTATTATAGCAGATGTCTCTTATCAGTAAATTAAGAGAGTGTACTTCTTTATGTATATTATTTTTACACCTGAATTATATCAAAGATTCAATAATTACTTTCTACCTTGTTATTTTCCTAGTGGTTGTCCATAGTACTAGAAGCCAGCTGAATATCCTCTCCAACCACCATTAGTGTAAATCTTGCCTCTCATAGAATTATGCAGAATCACAGCGTATCTATCCCAACTGTACTGTCCATACACACACATCATGAGTCTTCCTTTCTGTACCCCTTCCTTTGTCTACACCTGTCAAAGATGGGCACTCCATTGTCACTAAACCAATTTAGGTGCCTGAACTCGATGACACTATCCAACACAGTCTAGCATTCCACAACAATAGTGAGTTATCTGAAGAAGAAGTTGAGCCATTTACAGCTCAACTTATTATTATGACCCCACATTGTACACCTCATTTTTATATTTTTCTGCTGGGTGGTTAAGACCAAGATAGAGCAAGACCTATATACCAAAACAAGTAGTTTTTGTTTCTGATTAAGTCAGTGAAGTCCCTTCAGGTTTTATCTTGTAATCCTGTACCTTTTTTTGTAGATCCTTAGTCTGTGTCAGCCACGTGGATGTTACTGCCAATGCTTTACCAGTTTGCTCTCTTTGAGAGCCTGAGAGAAAGTTTTCTCTCCATGTGACTCTCCCCAGGCACAATATAGAACTTCAATCTCTTTCCTCTGTGGCTCCATAATCTCCTGGTTCAGAAAATTTGGGGCTCAACTGAGTTTCATGATGTTATAATACAGGTTCTCCTATGTCCTGAGTCTTCGCTAACCTTGAAAGGCTAGGGCCAAAATGTTGGCTGGCCTTGTGGCTCTTCTATTTCTCCAATTTTGATCTGTGAACTTAGGTTGTTAACCATCCAGAAGAAAAGCTGATTAGTGTCCTGCAGCATATGCCATTCAGTTTGCCCTGACTCAATTGTTTTTAGTTGTTGTTGTACATTTCCATTTGTATTTCTTCTTTTCCTTTCTTATACTAGGGAGACTATACTATATTTGCACATGTGTGTCTGGTTTATTTCACTTATGAGTATATGTTCAAGTGGCTAGTTTTGTCTTATTAATGCCAGAAAATGTAGCATTTTTTCCTCCTTTGGACTCCTGTCCTTGAAGATGTGAATGTTACCTGAAGGATTCATTAAGTATTTTAGTCACTAGCTCTCCAACATAGATTAATTTATTATATTTTCTAGTGTGACTGCAGCTGAGGGTTCCTCCTCTTTTCTTTTATTTGCTTATTTATTTTATTTTTTGACAATATCAAAACTGATTAATAGGACAGTTTCAATAATTAATACATTGTATGTTGTTATCTTCCTAGTGGTTATCCATACTACAAGAAGCAGAAGGATATCCTGTCCAAACATTATCAGTGAAAATCTTTCTACTCATTGAATTAAGTGAGAGTAGCTGTATATTTATCCTATTTAGTATACAAATAGAAATGGTCCTTCCTTTGTATCCCTTTTTTCTTGTTTAGTCCTGTCAGAGATGGGTATTCCATTGGCATCTAAGTACTACAGGTGCGTGAATTCAGCAAAACAATCCAACACAGTCCAGCAGTTCACAATAGTAGTGGGTTATCCACAGAAGTTGTTGACTTGAGCCTTTCACAGCTCAGCATATTAATATGGCTTTACTTTGTGTACCTTGTTTTTATACTTTTTTGCTGGATGGTTAAGACCAAGATAAAGGGAGACCTGTATAACAAGAAATGTAACTTTTGTATCTGATAAGGTCAGTCATGTAACCTCAGGATTTATCCTGTAACTCCGTATCGCACTTTGTAGATCATTTGCAAGTGTCAGCCTTGTGGATGAGTGACAGCCATTGCTTGACCAATTTGCTCTTTTGAAAGCCTGAGAGAATTGTTTTCTCTCCATGTGACTCTCCTTAGGCACACTCTACATCACCAATCACTTTCCTCTGTGGCCCCATAATCTCCTTGATCAGGAAATTTGGGGCACAACTGAGTTTTATGATTTTATAGTATAGGTTCTCCTATATCCTGAGTCCTCACTGATCTTGAAAAGCTAGGGCCAAAATGTTGGCTTACCTTGCAGCCCTTCTTTTTCTCTAATTTTTGATCTGCAAACTTAGTTTATTAACCCTGCAGAAGAGAAGCTTATTACTACTTTGTAACATATGTATTTCTGTTTACCCTCATTATCTAAGTACCAGTCATCTTAAGCATAACATGGAACAGGTATTTTGCATCAAGTATTGATATGTTAAACTTTAAGTCCCTACAGAATATGAAGAAAAAAATAATTAAAAAAATAGGAATAAACACTTACATATAGCAGGACAGTCCAGTGACATTGTATTTTATTACCCTTAATTTAAAAAAAAAGAAAGAAAAAGAAAACTTTTACTTGAGAGATAGTAAAGTCCACTGTCATCATTGACAAGTATCAGGGCACTCATGTGACTTGCCCCAGATTACAGAGCAAACAACTGGATGAACTGGGTTTTCAGCTGTGACATTTACTAAGCATTTCATGACTACATCAAATACACAGAAAATAAACCCTAATTTAGCTAAGCTTTTGAAAGATAAGAGGAGAAAGAGGTGGATTGAAAATGTGAGATGTTGCCAAAGAGGAAACTCCCCAAGGGGTAGCCTTTTAGAGTGGTAGTGATTTGGCCAATTAGAAGAGAAGGATTTCTGAAAGGAAAAGCAGAGAGATGTTGGAAGTAAATGTGCTGGTTGAGTTTCCCTCTGTGCTTGCATCACAGGGATTCTTCGAACTCAGTTCATTTGGGCTTCACATCTGTTAGTTTTGCTCCGAGTTCATGTATCATGGCTTCCTTGGCTGGACTCTAGCTAACGAGCCCTGGCCAAATTTCCTGCTTGAACTTAAAGCTGGGTTTGTTTCATTATTTAAGTCCACACACAATGTCTTTTCTTCTGACTAGCATTCAAGACTTTCAGGGGTTTTATATTCAATTTCTATGTCTAAAGTAAAAAGGTAATTGAGGTGGGGAGCTAAATACTAGTGTACAAGTGTTCAGACATATCCAATGCCACATTTCCTTGTTTTGCTGCATATTCATGGCAGTGCATAAAGCTCACAGCAAGACAATAAATAGCTATACCATTTTTCTTAGCATTCAATGTATCCTAGTCCCTACCTAACACTGCAGAGCAAGGCATAGCTTTTGCTCTGGACATGAGGATGACACATACTATTATTTGTGCAGTACACCCTTGACGCACACAACTGATGGCCTGGCACATCTTCAGTTTAATCATCACATTAATCTAACCAGAAATCCTGGTTGGAAGCTGTAAGCAAAATATAATAGAGCTGATAAAATTTATTAATTCATGCCTACTATAAACTACTGTCTATGCTTTTGTCTGGGAGCTGGGATCACAGGAGCCCACTAAGAGGCAAACTTGCTGGTCTTATTCCAGGGGAGGGAGAGAGGTCCTATTCCAGGGGTGGGAGAGAGGAGCACCGCGGAAAAAATGTACTCCAGGTGTTATTCTAAGCACCAGAACCTTTGCCCATGCTATTCACTTTGCTAGGAAACTGAGGCTTTTGCCAATTGCTACCCTCTCTGAAGCTCTTTCATAGGCATCCCTTCCTCTGGAGGTTTCTCTGACAATGATCTGCCCTTCTCAAATGCTCCGTGAGAAAAAAATGCTCCATGGAACCTTGCTATGTTTATTTTCTAGCCTTTATGATGTTTTTTTTTTTTCTTTACATGTTTTCTCTGCCACTCTGAATCAGAATCACAAGTTTTTTGTCTTTGTACTCTTCAGCTCCAGGATCTCGTGAGACACTCTGATTTCTGACGCATGTGTGTGTGTGCTTATGTGTGCCAACACACCTGTGTTTGAGGACATTACATTTTGGTGCTTGAAACTCCAAAGTGTGCACCATTATGTCTGTATCAGTCAATATTTACTAGAGAAACAGACACAATACAAGATATACAAATGTATAAGAAATTATAAAATAGTCTTACAGTGACCACCCACAGAGCAGGATGAGGAAGCGGGCAGAGGGTTTCTGCACACATTGATGGCCAAAGATTTCCATTCAAGGTGTGGAGCTCACTGCAGTGTCCTGTATGAGTTCACATCAGGGTGCTGAAGCGTCTGCAGAGAAGGCCAGGAGATGACATCTAAGGTGACAAAGAAGACTGGCACTCCGTGGAAGAAACAGGAGCAGATACATCCTTCTTCCCTCCTTATTTCCCCTGTCTGGAGCAGGGTCCTTAAAATGTGGAATTGCTGAGTTGATTTAGTTAAATGTCTAAATATCTCATGTTAACATCATCAGGAAAACAACACCATTTCAAAACCCCAGTTGTCCCCTATAAAGCACACTGATGAATGGTCTGTGGTGCAGTGCAGAACTGTGGGAAGATTAAACAATGGCAGCATTGGAAACTTCTATGTTCTTGCCAAATACTAGGCAATGTCATGAATAGTTTCTATAGATTTACTCATTTAAATATTCCACTGCTCTAGGATCAAACTGAGGCCTAGGAGGGTCAAATAATTTGACCACATGACAAGCAAATAAAAGAAGAGGACTTGAACCCCAAAGTTTGGTTTTAAGGCTCATGTGTTAGCAGCTCCGCTGGTGAGTGAGAGCTGCAGGCTTGCCGCGCTGGAGGGACATTTCCCAGTGATCCCCTTTCCCAGCGATACCCGAGCCCATCCCAGGGATCCAGATGAAGCACAGCTCAACTGCAGATCTACCAAAGCCCAGGCCCGCCTACCTAGAGAGTGACCTGGCTGAGACACGAGGGCTAACTCTGGCAACTTACCGGATCCCCACCAGAAAGCCAGCCAAGACAGTGAGAATTTTCACTACTCGCTCTGCATCCTAGTTCATGCTCGCCTGACCAGGGAACCAACAGAGGGGAACCACAGGAGCTAAAGCAAAAAGGAACTGAAAACAACAGCGAGATCCAGGCTAGGCATAACTGGATAATCTCAAACTTAATAGACTGGCACCCGAATCTCATTACGTGCTAAGGGCATAGCTGCACCAAAGCCCTACACCAAAGGTCAGAGGTCAGTGCTATACAAAATGACAAAGATAGCCGGGCATGGTGGTGCATGCCTGTAATCCCAGCACTCGGGAGGCTGAGGCAGGAGGATTGTTGTGAGTTTGAGACCAGCCTGAGCTACAAACTGAGCTTAAGGCCAGCCTGAACTGCATAGTGAGACCCTGTCTCAAAAAGACAAAAAAAAAAAAAAAAAAAAAAAAAAAAAAAAAAAAAAAAAAAAAAAAGACAAAGACAAAAAATGCAGTCTCAGGCCTTGAGTCCACCAGGAAGTGTAGAGGACACTAGCTCAGCTGAAATGAATGAATTAACAGAGATGGAAACAAAGGAACAACACTAGAAAGGTATAGAGGAACTCAGATGAGAATTAATTCCTGAAATAAAAAAAGAAATATCTGAATACATAGCATCTGAAATAAAGAATCAAATGCAGAAACATCCTGGGGGAAAACCAATGCTCATCCAGAACAAGTGCAAAGAGCACCATTCCAGCTGAAACGTATGAATTAACAGCGTCTGAAGCAAAGAAACAACAGCAGAAAGGTCATGAGGAACTAATCATAGCATCTGAAATACAGAAACAAGTCTGGAAAAATACAGAGGAAACCAAAATTGGAAGAAATTCTGCAGAAAAGGAATTAATAAATACCTCTAAAGAGGACATGGATTAAAAAAATAGGGGAGATCAGAAATATGACAGATGCCTTGAATGAGCAATACAGAAAAGAAATAGAATGCATGAAACAGAGTCAAAGACATATCGAAGAACTAAAAATATTAGTCACAAGTCTACAAAAACCGTTTGAGTGAAAGCGAAGACAGACTTTCAGATCTTGAAGACGCTTGTGCAGCTAGTAAAAAAGTGAGAAAGGATCTCTTAAAAACAATGAGAATGCAGGAAAAAATAATCCATCATCTGCAACATGATGACAGGATAAACAATGTGTGATTAATTGGCATCAATGAGATGAAGGAGTCAATACAAATGACATAAAAAGAATTTGGGGAGAAATAATTGCAGAAAACTTCCCAAATATGAGGAAACAATCCAATATTCACGTAACCAAAGTATAGAGAACACAAAATAACTTCACCCAAGTAAAAACACACTGACACAAATAATAGCCAAGATTCCAGAAATCCAACACAAGAATAATATACTGAAAGCTGCTAGAGAGAAGAAGGAGCTCACATTCAAAGGAAAGCCCATCAGAATTACACTCGACTTCTCTACACAGACAATGAAGGCAAGTAGAGCATGGAGCAGAGTTCTTCAAGTCCTGCATGAAAACAAATTCCTGCCCAGACTATTATACCCTGCAAAACTCTCTTTCAAGTTTGATGGAGAAGTGAAATACTTTCATGACAAAGAAAAACTAAAGGATTTCATGATAAAGCCATGCCTACACAGGCTACTGAAAGACATTCTAGAGAGAGACCAATGACCAGAACTCCATGAATGAGAATGAAACGAACCCACTAAGCAGGACAGGCAATTAATCACAGGATACAAAGGAGTAAACAACAGCAGGTAAATATCATGACAAACAAAAGTCAACACATTTCAATTATAACCATCAATGTAAATGGACTCAGTTCACCAATTAAGAGAAATATGCTTTATGCAAGAAAGACACTTAACTGAAAAGGCCATTCATAGGCTCAAAGTCAAAGGATGGAAAACAATACTCCATGCTCCAGCACCTCAGAAAAAAGCAGGCGACTCAGACAGTCTCAACTTCAAACAAAGAATGATCAAACGACAGAAAGAAGGCCATTACATATTAGTCAGGGGAAAAATTCAAGACCAAGAGGTGACATTAATAAAGACCTATGTACCAAACACAGGAGCACCCAAGTATGTAAGAAAAATCTTAATGGACATGAAAAACCTAATATCTAAGACCACAAGCTTAGCAGGTGACTTTAACATCCCCTTATATCAAAAAGTAGATCAACCAAACAAAAAATTAGCAAGGAAGTAGAAGAACTGAACCAGAGCTTGGAACACATGGACCTGGTGGACATATACAGAGTGTTCCACCCAACTACAGCTAACTACACATTTTTTCTGTTGCAGATGGGTCATTTTCTCAAATATACCACATACTAGTCCATAAGTCATGCTTAAGTATATGCAAAAAAACAGAAATTATCCCATGCGTATTATCTGACCACAGTGCAATGAAACTGGAACTAAACGACAAAAGAAACCAGAAAAACCCACTAAATTCAAGGAAATTAAACAACACCCTACTCAGCAATCAATGAGTCACAGAAAAAATTAAACAAGAAATTCAACAATATCTACAATTCAATGAAAATTCAAGCACAACTTACCGGAATTTATGGGATACAATGAAAGCAGTTCTTAGAGGGAAAATCATAGCTATGAACTCACACATTAGGAAAACAGAACGGGAACAAATTAGCACCCTAATGTTGCACCTCCAACAACGAGAAAAAGAAGAGCAAACAAAGCCCAGAGCGCAAAGATGGGAAGAAATCATGAAGATTAGAGCAGAAATTAATTTAATTGAGATGAAGAAAACAGTCCAAAGAATCCACAAATCAAAAAGTTGGTTCTTTGAAAGACTAAATAAAGTTGATAAGCCTCTTGCCAACCTCATCAAAAAGAGGACTGAAAAAATTCAAGTATATGCAATAAGGAATGAAAAGGGTGAAATCACCACAGACCCAGCAGAAATTCATATTATCAATAGTTACTTTGAGAATCTTTATGCTCACAGAATAGAAGACACAGAAGAAATGGACGGATTCCTCGAAAGGTACAAATTGCCAAAACTGAACCAAGAAGATATAGCAACTCTCAATAAGCCAATAACAGCCAATGAAAAATGAAACATAATAAAAAGCCTACCAACAAAAAAGAAATCCAGGTCCTGATGGATTCACAGCTGAATTCTACAATAAATTTATAGAAGATATAATCCTTACACTTCTCAAACTCTTCAATGAAATTGAAAAGGAAGCAGTCCTCCCAAAATCATTTCTGAAGGTAAGTATTATACTGATTCCAGAACCAGGGAAAGTCACTACCAAATAGGAGAACTACAGGCCAATCTCCCTCATGAATATAGACGCAAAAATACTCAATTGTATCCTAGGAAATAGAATACAGCAAATCATCAAGAAGATCATACATCATGACCAGGTAGGATTTATCCAAGGGCTTCAAGGATGGTTCAATATCCGAAAATCTATAAATGTAATACACTATATTAATAGACTGAAATCTAAAAAGCACATGATCATCTCAATTGATGCAGAAAAAATTTGATAACGTCCAACACTCATTTATGTTTAAAGTCCTACAGAAAATTGGAATAGATGGACTCTTCCTCAATCTGATAAAAGCCATTTATGACAACCCAAAAGCTAATATAATCCTAAATGGGGAAAAACTGAAATCTTTTATTCTTAAATCAGGTACAAGACAAGGATGTCCTCTATCACCCCTCCTATTCATTATAGTTTTGCAGTCCTTAGCAACAGCCATTAGAAAAGAGGGAGAAATAAAAGGAATAAGAATAGGTAAAGAAGAAGTTAAGTTATCATCATTTGCAGATGACATGATACTTTACTTGGAAGACCCAAAAAATTCCACCAAGAAACTACTAGAATGGATACGGAAATTCAGCAGCATAGCAGAATATAAAGTTAATACCAAAAGTCAATATCATTGCTCTACACAGATAACAAGCACACTGAAAGTGAAACAATAGAAATAGTACGTTTTACAATAGCACCGTGGAAAATGAAATACCTTGGAATTCACTTAGCCAAGGAAGTCAAAGATCTTTTCACAGGAAATTACAACACTGTAAGAAAAGAGATTACAGAGGATTTCAGAAAATGGAAAGATATTCCATGGT
The DNA here is from genome assembly GCA_004027165.1 of Ctenomys sociabilis. Taxonomy (NCBI): domain Eukaryota; kingdom Metazoa; phylum Chordata; class Mammalia; order Rodentia; family Ctenomyidae; genus Ctenomys; species Ctenomys sociabilis. Next base: position 32,523 of record PVKA01012798.1, read on the forward strand.
CCTGGATAGGAAGAATGAACACCATGAAGATGGCCATACTCCCCAAATTGCTGTACAGATTTAATGCAGTCCCTATCAAACTGCCACCAACATACCTCCTAGACCTAGAGAAATCATTCCTAAAATTTATTTGGAACCTTAAAAGACCTAGAATAGCAAAGGCAATCTTCACCAATAAAGATAAGGCAGGAGGCATCACAATTTCTGGCTTGAAATTGTGCTACAAAGCCATTGTGATAAAATCAACATGGTATTGGCAAGAAAATAGACCTGAGGATCAATGGAATAGGTTAGAAGACGCAGAGGCATCTACAAACACCCTCAACCATCTAATCTGTGACAAAGGGGCCAAACAAGCTTACTGGAAGAAAGACAGCCTCTTTAACAAATGCTGCTGGAAAATCTGGCTTTCTACATGCCAAAAACTACAACTTGACCCAGCTCTATCACCATGCACTAAGCTAAAGTAAAAATGGGTTAAGGATCTAAACATTAAAGCAGAAACACTCAATATCCTTGAAGAGAAATCTTGAAGACATAGGGGTAGGTAAAGAGTTCATGAACAAACATATATTTGCATGGAAAACACTTGAAAGAATCAACAAGTGGGATCAACTCTTCTTGAGGAGTTTCTTCACGTCAAAAGAAATTGTCAACAAAGTGAAAAGACCACCCACAAATTTTGAAAAAATCCTAACTAATAAGCAGTTGGACAAAGGTCTGCTGTCTAGGATATATAAAGAACTAAGATATAACATGGCCCTCAAATTTAAAGACCCAATTTAGAAATGGGCATCTGAGATGAATACACTTCTAAGAGGACAAAATTAAAGAAGCGAATAAATATATGAAAAAATGCTCCACATCACTAGCCATTCATGAAATGCAAATAAAAACAACACTGAGATATCATCTCACTCCAGAAAGAATGGCTATCATAAGGAAATCAACCAACAACAAATGTTGGAGAGGTTGTGGGGAAAAGGGAACACTGCTCCAGTGCTAGTGGGAATGTAGACTGGTACAACCATTGTGGAGATCAATGTGGAGACTCCTCAAAAGAGTAGGACTGGAAATCCCATTGAAGCCAGCTATCCCCTTACTGAGAATTTTCCCAGAGGGACTGAAAACATTATATCATAGTGATATATGTGTACTTATGTTTATAGCAGCACAATTTGTGATAGCAAAATCTTGGAAACAACCAAGATGTCCGTCACATGAGGAATGGTTGAAAAAGATGTGTGGTATTTTTATACAATGGAGTATTACTCAGCTATAAAGAATGATAAACTTGAAGCATTTATATTGAAGTCGATGCCACTTGAACATATACTCATAAGTAAAATGAACCAGACACACATGTGCAAATATCATATAGTCTCCCTAGTATAAGAAGTCAAAAGAAGAAATGAAATAGAGATATACAACACCTAAAAAGAGTTGAGTCAGACAGTTAGGGAAAAATGAACGGCATATGCTGCAGGCTACTATTCAGCTTTTCTTCTGTGTGGTTAACAGCCTAAGTTCACAGATCAAAATTGGAGAAATAGAAGAGCCACAAGGCCAGCCAACATTTTGGCCCTAGCCTTTCAAGGTCAGCGAAGACTCAGGACATAGGAGAACCTGTACTATAACATCATGAAACTCAGTTGAGCCCCAAATTTTCTGAACCAGGAGATTATGGAGCCACAGAGGAAAGAGATTGAAGCTCTATATTGTGCCTGGGGAGAGTCACATGGAGAGAAAACTTTCTCTCAGGCTCTCACAGAGATCAAACTGGTGAAGCATTGGCAGTGACTCATCCACATGGCTGACACAGACTAAGGCTCTACAGAGTAAGGTACAGGATTATAAGATAAACCCTTAGGGGAGTTGACTGACCTCGACAGAAACAAAAGCTACATCTTTTGATATATAGGGCTTGATGTACTTTGGTCTTAACTATCCAGCAGATAAATATAAAAATGAGGTATATAATACGGGGCTAGAATAATACTTTGAGCTGTAAATGGCTATAGTCAACAACTTCTTCAGATAACTCACTATTGCTGTGGAATGCTGGACTGTGTTCGATTGTGTTGTCAAGTTCAGGCACCTAAAGTGGTTTAATGACAATGGCGTGCTCACCTTTTTCAGGTCTAGACAAAAAAAAAAAGGGTATACAAAGGTAGAATCATGATGTATGTGTATAAACAGTACAGTTAGGATAAATATGCCATGCTTCTGCATAATTCTATGAGAAGCAAGATTTGCCGTAATAGTGGTTTGACAGGATATTAGGTTGGCTTCTCGTACTATGGACAACCACTAGGAAGATAACAAGGTAGAAAGTATAATTATTGAATCTGTGTTATAATTCAGCTATGAAAAATAAAATAAGTATATAGCTACACTCTCTTAATTCACTGATTAGAGACATCTGCTATAATAATGTATGGAAATATAATATCATGTATGCACCTTGGACGATACCAAAACCTTATGAAAACAGTTTGCAATATATTAACTTATTGAATCTGTCCTCTTAATTTGTCTTGAAACTGTCTCATTGCTATTTGTTCTTGAATTAAAAAATAAATACATTGATTAATTAAAAAAAAGAAGGAGGAATGACAATGTTTCCCAATTTATTTTTATTTTCCTTGTATTAAGGAACATGTCATGTATAATAAAAAAGGAATAAAGAAAAAAAGGCTCATGTGTTACAAAACTAAACCAAAAAAGTGGATAGAAAAGAAGTACCATTTTATATCTGTGTATACAAAATATTTAAGATAGGCATACAGCTACTTTCTCTTAATTCAATGAGAAGAAAGATTTGTATTAATAATATTTGGACAGGATATCATGTCTGCATCTTGTTCTATGAATAACCACTATGAAGATAACGATGTACAGTGTATTAATTATTGAAACTGTCCTATTAATCAGTTCTGGAACTATCTCATCTATTTGTTTCTCAATAGAATTAAAAAAACATAAATAAAAAATAAAGCTCATGTGTTAATACACATGCTGTACTCTGCTAGTGTACAAAAAGGATCTATTGATCTGAACAAAACAAGTAAGAAGAACTGGACAACTAAAGAAGGATCACTTGCATTGGGCGAAGCCATTATCTTGATGAATTAAAAGCTGGTATATTCAAAACTACCTCTGATGCCTATTTCTTGGGAAAAAAATTATTGCTTCTAAACAGATATGAGAGTCCAGCTGCGGAGGGAAGTGCTAAAGTGGTTAGCCACGTGGAGGAGAAGGGCGAGCTCCGCATACAGTCATAGCCAAAAATGCTTTTGCAAGTAAGTCAGCAGGACAGCAGGTGGGTGAGTACATCCCCAAAGTGCACAGGACAGAGACCGGCATCAGGGAGGAGCAGGCAAGGAGAAGAGAGGTGACAGGGAAAGAGACCCTTGTATGTTTCACGAGAAGTCTTGTGGAATGAAGCAGGAGAGATAAATTACAGAGCTGTAATTCGATAGGGTAGGATGTTGTAAATCAGAGATTATTGGCAGGATAAAATTGTTGATGACATAACCAATTAGCATCAAATACCATTTGGAGGATAACGTTCTATGTGCTCCCTTTTGATAAGCACTCTGTGCCACTTATGTGGATTTGTGAATAACCTAACCTATGTACTGGAGATTTCTTTGTGGTTCAGGGCTACAGCAGGTTGGAGGAAAAGAGGGGAGATTGGTAAATACCTGCAGGGGATTCTAGCAAAAAAGCCATGCATCCTACGTTCAAGCATAAACAACATATTTTTAAGGGTAAGGGTGAAATAGTTTTTTGACAAATTCTAAAATAGAATATAAATACTTTTCTGCTATAGTAAGGTACATACTTTTCTGAGAAGCTTCAAGCTTCCCAAAATTATGTCTAAAAAGTAACTTAATGGAAAAAACAGAACTGTAGCAGATCATTTGTAACTGTACAACTGTATAAACAATGCATCGCAAAACAACAACCCTAATCATTTTTCCTAATTTAGATAAATAGAATGCAATGCCTTCAGCAAAGCAAAGCTATGGTGAGTTTTGGAGTTTGCCCAGAGGAGAAAAAAGGTCAGCAGGGCTGTGGCTGCATGGGAGGGTTAAGGGATTTTTGAAGCTTCTGAGCTAGGACGAAATGGAAGAGAGATAAATTGACTGCAGGCGGAGAAACAGTTTCAGGCTTTGCACACAGTGCACCAAAGGCAAAAATCTCCCACCAAGCGCATCGGGGGACAGTGTTTGTTTCACTGAAGATACAATTGTGTCCTTTTGCTGGGTGCCGCAGTGAGCTGTTGTTTAGCATTGTGCTACAGGACTTTTCCTTGGTGATACAAATATTAAGGTGTGGAAAATGCCTGCTTGAATCAAGGTGACCTTTTGTATGGTCACCACAATGTTGTAGAAAATCCTACTAATCTTAATTTTGTTTCTATCTTTATTTCTGCCTAACAATCAATGTATTAGTGAAGGCTGGTGTTTGTTCCGAGACTTTCCCACAGAAACCAAAGCTCTCACTCCACTGCAGCACCTAGAAAGCTCCCATTGGAATTTTTTCCCATGCAAAGCCCCTTCCATATGGGGCTCCTGGCTTCATTTGTTGGTTTTAGGGATTGGAAATCATGTTAATATTTTCTGGATTTAAAGTTGTTAAATATTGATTCTCCCTTCCCTTCCCCTCCCTCTCCCCCTCCCCTCCCTTCCCCTCCCCTCCCGTCCCACTTTCTTTCAAGTATTTGGTCGTTACAGGGTGCAGCTCTGACTCAGTGATCCTCCTGTTTTCTGCCTCCCCAGCATTGGGATTACGGGTGCACTCCTCTATACCCACACACTGTTGCCAGCTAAGACTGTACTGAGGGTGGGGCTGGCGGGGCAGGTGCAGCATGTGGTGCGGGGATCGAGCTGCAGTCCCTGCACTTGCCTAAGCACATGCTTTAGTCCACTGAGCTATCTCGCTGGCCCCCAATATTGATACTTAAAATTCAAAAATTGAAATTCAGGAGGAAGTCTTGGTAGAGAATGTGGGGTACATGTTAAGAAAAAGGCCTTTGAGTGGAAAGCTGTGGAGTTTGGTTTTAATGCAATATAAATCAGGAGATCCATTGAAAACTTTGAATAAAGGGAGTGATTTGAAAGCAATAACTGGAAGTTCAGATAGTAAACTAATCCAGTAATTCTGATCACAATAAATTTGCTCTGTAAAGTTACAATAGTCTTGGGGCCAGAGAGATGGCTCAGCAGAATAAGTGATTCCTGGCAAGCACAGGGGCTTGAGTTCAATCCCTGGTTCCGAAAAAAAAAAAAAAAAAAATTAGAATACTATTTAAAATAACTGCCAATTATAAAATACATATATATGCTATGAAATTAAATATAAGAAAAATTTCCCTTTGTATTGAACTACCTTGCTGTTAGAAGTTGTTGATTTCTATTTTTATACTGAGTACTAGGCTGTAGGAATTTCTATTGCATTCTGCTTCCTTTACACTGGTAAAATCATTTTGAGTGAAGAAATACTCTTCTCAATAGAGGTTAATTATTTTTGAGGAGTTGACTGATTAAAAAGATGACAGGAACATTATTGCTTATGTTTGGCTTTTAGCATATTTAACATTGGTAGCTGAGATAATTAGAATGAAGGAATGCTCTTTTTGTTTAGTGAAGTGATGGAATGGTCATTCAGAAGCTGTGCTGGAGAAGTTCAGCAGAGGCCGCTTAGATCTTCTTTCATAGATCAACTGAGTCGATTCAGTAATTTCACAGTTAATAAGATAATAATGTCTTCCTGCGCTTCGAGCTTTTCTTCTGCATTTGGTTGCATGCATGCACACATTTGAGGTACAACTTCAAGTTTTTTTTAATGAAAGATACAACATAATTTTATTCTAAATATGCACTTGACAATATGGATTCAAATTTAATTCACTGATGTGCAACCTTGCGTGTGATATCTCAAACCAGAAATTGTCAAGTGGTATATCAAAAAGGTAAATTAGCATTTTCTCAGTGCAACCTGACATGACAGATGGGTAGGAGGAGGGTTGTTATCCCCGAGAAGAGACTAAATATATTATAATCTTGATGTATATACAAACTGTATAAGGCTTTTCATAAAAGAAGTTTCAATGCAAAATACATTTTCCAAACTCATAATAATTAGAGTTAAGTCTCCCATAACTCCATTTTATGCTTCTGTGAATTACACTGTAAATATATATGCATGGTAATTATTTTATAAGGTATTTATTGAGAACACACTAATTTGAATAAATTATGTGAGGATATTAGTGTCCTTATAGTAGTAAAAATATTAAGAATAATTATACTAATAATACTTAATAGTAACCAAGCATTTGCCACATCCTAGGCAAATGTTTTGTATGTATTCTGAGTCTCCTCACAAATCCCTGTCACATAGTCATCTCACAATAATGGACTCTAGGGACGAGTGTTGTGGGCAATACTAGCTCTTGAAGATCAGAGGCGCTGAGTACCAAAAGGGTCATGTGGAGAAGGTGACACAGAGGGAGGAACTGAGAGGCAAGAAATGGACAGTCGGCATGGGGAGAAGCAGGAAGTTCCAGACAAAGAGCCTGAGAACCACTCTGTAACCAAAAACTGAGAGGTAGGAGCCATGGTCTAGATGGGGGGAGAACATTTGCATTTGGAAGGAAGTCCTGGCAGAGAAGGTGGGGTGCGTGTTAATAAAAAAGCCCTGGAGTGGAAAGCTGCAGAGTTTGGTTTTAATGCAATATGAGTCATGCAGATCCATTGAAGACTTTGAATAAAGGGGAGCAATTTGAAAGCAATAACTGGAAGTTCAGATGGTAAACAGTACAAGGTGGGTTGAATAAAAGGAAACACAGGGAGACGTAGCAGGAACTGCATTGCATTTGTCTAGGAAAAGAAATTAAATGGTTAGGATAGGAGGAGGAGAGAAGATTTGATTCTTTATTTGCTATGAAGTTTTGTTTAACTGCATTTAGATTAGAGGAGGAATCGAAGATGACTCTAATTTTCTTGGTTCAGGTGACCAGCAGATGAAATCTGTTCATGGAAGGTGGGGGATGATTTAGGTCCTAGAGATTTAAAGAGCTTTGTGGCCAGCACAGATATAGAAACTTTCCATCACCATGAAAACTTCTATTAGACAGCACAAGTGTAAGCTATAAAGCATCTTGAGCGCCTTCTGGTATCATAACCAGATGTGAAGTGCCATATATAGATAATAATCTCATTTTAACAGATACAACGATATTTCAAGACTGCCTTTGTGTTTGTTAAATCTTGTTACAACAGGGCTTATTTGCTACACAGTGTGGGGTTAAGTTTTCTTTGATGGTATAAGCAGTTTTTGCAAACAGTTATGAGCTATTTCCCAAACAACAATGAATGGGAGTTGGGATAACAGGAAGCAGCAAAGGGAAATATTTGGAGATCCTTACAGCATTAATCTCTTGGGATGAGGCAGGGTATTGCTGTCTCTTTCTCCTTTTTCCTTGCATGTACCCTGTGCTCTTGTTTTTCAGGGATAAAAGAGACTCCCTGAGAGTTCTGATGGTGAACATGTTTGGGAACCCAAGGCCTCCACCCAGCGCACCTCACAGAGCAGCTCAGTGATGCGGTGGAGTTGAATGGGTAGGCAGGCGTTGGTCAGGTGAGAGGAGGGGTTTCTGCATTTTCAAATAGAGGTTTCTTGTTGGTTAGCAAAAGAAAGGGAACACAAGAGTAGAACATAACTGTAATGTAAGGTGCCAGGAAACATAATGGGACCTACATCTGTAAATTGTGTACTCCATAGCTGGATGAGGTGACACAATAACAGGGTATAAAGAGCCAGGGACTTTGGAAGTTAGTAATGCTGGCTTAAGACATGAGAAGTTGGGAGTATAAGGAATGGGTATTTCATTAGGTTATTGCATCAGGTTTTGAAATGCAGTTTCTGGCAACAGCTATTGTCTTGGTTTGTGTTCTTCTGAAAGCAGATCCTGAAATGGAGCATGGGAATAGACAGGTTCTTTGAAGGGTGATCTTGGGATACTACAGAGGAGTCCGGAGAATGGTATAGGAGAGGAGGAGATAACATGGATGTTGCTATGAGCAGGGATCCTCTGTTTGGTCAGAAGCTGCACAGTTCTTCTCTTGAAGAACAGGAAAAGAATTCCTGTCCATAAGTTACTGAGGAATACCTGGGGGTCCCAATGCAGAACAATTTATGGGTTGCATTTTCACCCAGCTCAGTACTTGCCCCAGAGCCCAGGAGAGAATAGAAAGATGAGAAGCACATACTTGAAATGACCGTGGTGTTAGTCCGTTCTGAGTCTGTGGCACATAAATCGAGTCTGCTCCTTCTGTGACTGAAGTCAGAACTGAGTCAAGGAGATGTGACCCAGGATACAGAGCAAGAGGCTCTGTAGTAGCACTGACTGAGTTCACTGTGGGTCAAGGTCTATGGTAAGAGAATGCATACATGTTTTCCCATGTGCTCATATGACTCCCACAAAATGGATGCTATGCTTCTGTGTTTCACAGACAATGTGGGTAACTTGCCCAAGAACCCAAATATATATTCAAGATCACAAGTGACTAATATGGTGACAACCCCACTTGGGCTGTGTTTCCCACACTTCTAGCTCAATTCTATTCCCTCTTACTCACTTTAAACTTTGCACTGTCTGCTATCTTTTTGTGATACATCCACAACCCTTCATTTCTCCCTCATGTGCTTTTTGTAGCGTAGGCTTTTGCAAACACATACAGCCATGTAACTTCTACCCCTACCACAATCTATAAGACAATTCAGTGGGCTCCAAACCCCTTCATGATCTTTTACACTAACCCCTTTCCCCATTCTCAGCTTCTCGACACCACCAGAGTTGCTTTGCTTCCCTATACTTTTGTCTTTGCATAAAAATGAAGTAAATGCAATCATGTAAAATATATAGCCTTTTGAACAACCTGGCTTCATTTTTACACATAATGCTTTGAGAATCACCCAAGTTGATAGAAATAGCTACAGTCTGTTCATTTAATTTACTGAGTGAGAGTTCATTAATGGCTGAATCACAGTTCACTCATTTTTATTCCTTAGTTGAGGAACAATTGGGTTGTTGCTAATTCTTGATAATTGTGAAGAAAGCTGCTTTAAACATTTGCACAGAGGATTTGCACAAATACAAGTTTTCATTTCATGTAGGTAAATTCCTAGGTGTAAGATTAATAACATTAAGTATATGTTTATCTTTTTTAAAAATTGCCAAACTGTATTTGGATTTCAGCACTGTTTTGTATTTGTACTAATAACATATGGGAGTTCATTTGTTTCATTCCTACCAGTATTTGAAAATATTGACTATTCTAATACATACACAGCCACATCTTTTTATAGTTTTAATGTTTCTTAGATGGTAAATGATGTTGAATGTCTCTTCATGTATTTGTTTTTAATGCATATATCTTTTATGTTGAGCCACATGCTCATTTGTTTCATTGAATTACTTCCTTAGTAATGAATTTTGAAAGATATTTTATTTATTTAATTTTTCCAGTATCAGGAATTGAACTTGGGACTGTGCCCCTGCCAGACAGGTGCTTATGCTGCTGAGCTATATCCCCAGCCAGAAAATATTTTATACTTTATAGGTTTTTATAAATCATATATGTGTACTGCAAGTATTTTTCTCCTAATATACGGCTAAGTTTTTATTACATTAACTAGAAGCTGGAAGAATTTACCTGTGTTGAGCTGAACAAACCAGTAGTTTTTGATTCCTGTTACAGGCCTCTTTAGTTTTCCTTCCCTTGTCTGTGTATATGTGAAGCACAAGTTACATTTCATTTGTAGGTTTTTAGGAAATTGAGTACTGTCATTTGAGACTGTTCTTTATTTTTCTGGGATCCACCTTCTGTCTGTCTCTCTCTCATTTTTATGGCTTTTGCTTTGGGTGGCATGTTAGGTGATCTTTTAAGTTCATGAAGCCTTCCTCCTAAAGCTTTTATATGTAGGTATATAATTCATTTTGAGTTAATTTTTGTGGAGTTTACATAGTAAAGACCAAGATATGGATATGGATAGGTAATTGTTTCAGCATCATTTGCTGAAAAGACTCCATTTCTGCCATTGATTCGCTTTTGCACATTTATTGAAAATCAGTTGACTACATATGGATGGGTCTATTTCTGGACTCTATTTTGTTACATTGATCTACATGTCTATTGTTTCTCCAATACCACACTGACTGCTGCAGCTTTATGGAAAATCTGGAAATAAGATGATGCTATTCCTGTAATTGCATTTTTTCCCTTTTCTTTTTTTTTTTTTTAGTTCTATTCTTTTTGTCTTTCATATAAATTTATAGTCAGCTTGATTATCTTCAAAGAACAAGTCCCTTAGATTAGGACTGGAATTTCATTCAATCAATATAACATGTTTTGGGAAAAGTAATGTCTCAATATATTACTTTTACTTTGTTACTAATCATAGTAAGATACCTGGACTGACTACAAGCAATCTAAGGAATGATGGCATGACTGCTAGGTAGTACAGAAATTATGATTGCTGTTTCTCAAGTTTTATTTAATGTACTGTAAATATCACCAAAACAAAACTACTTTGTGTAGTCAGCTAGGGCGTGTGAAGTATCTGTGTTGATCTGAACAGACCAGTAGTTTTTGATTCTTGCTCTAGGCCCTTCTAATTTTCTCTCCCCTGTCTGTGTCCATGCCAAGCATAATTCACATTTTATTTGCAGGTCTTTAGGAAGTCCAGTAAATTGTTAAAAATCAACAATTCTGAAAGGACTTCTTAAAAGTGAGATATTTACTGCTCCTAATCTCCAAAATTAAGGCTGTATAAGAGATAATTTATACTACTGTTATTTTAAAGATATACAATAGGAAAACAGAGATCAGATGTAATGTGAGTCTCTGACATCAAGCATTTCCATCTTTCCTACATCTGCATTTTTAAAAATGCAAACTCTTGCTAATTACTAAGAATTTTCTGAGTGTCTGCATAGCTCTTAACTGATAACTGAGAAAGTAACTGACAAAAGCACAACCATTTCTGGTTGGAGGGTGTAGCTTTCTCTTGCACTCACTGGCAATTTAGAATTTTCCTATATTTACCTCTAGTTTCAGTCCCCTTTTCCATTGTTCATGTCCTGGATTCAACTTTCAGAACTCTGCTACTTGCCAGTTCAGATTTTTAACCTTCCCCAGCCTATTGCTGGCTTTTTGGCAGAATGTCAAGCCTGTCCAAGCAGGACGTCAGACCAGTCCGGGTTAAACTAGCTTGATCTAAGAAACAAGCCAGTGCAAAACAGCAAGATCCTCGTTAATTTTAATTAACAGCTCCAAACAGAGTTGCACAACAAGGTCATTTTCCCTAAATGAATTATTAGAGATAATATAAGGCATAGACTTCTCCCAGCAGCATTTCTAAACCCCAGGAGTTGGCAAAAAATGCCCCAGAAAATATCTGTCTTTCCAAGTTAGTCTACTCATGTAAGATTGAGGTAAATATTTCCTGAAAACATTAAAGCATTGCCCTCACCTGTTGTTGCCTGTGTGTCCTAAAAGATTTAAATCAACAAGTTCACAATCTTTCAGAGAATGGTAAGGAGTAATGTTTCCTTACTTGGCCAAAAAATGATGATTAAAAAAATCTGAATAGATTTGGATATCAGTTTTCATTTTAAATCGAGAGCATTTGAGAACTCACAGGAAATTCTGAGTGATAATCTTTCTATATGTTGGCTTGATCACTCATTTTATGGACTCTAGTTTATTAAAAATGAACTGGTCACATTTGTTATAAATTAGGGCCTTTAGGCTTTTCATTTATTTTTCTCTCTCATGTACTTGTGTGGTATCTTAATTTCCTTTAACGCTAAACAATGCTTCTATAGAAAAGATTTAATTTATGATAAATTACAAAAAATAATATTTTACTAGACATTTGAGATTTCACTTTTATTGAAATAGAACTGAAACTTCCAACTAATACTATCAGTTAAAAAGAAAAGCTGCAATCCAGCATGGACGCAGTATCTAAAAGTGTACCTTAATTTAGAGTAATTGTCTTAATATGTTTTATATGGTTTTTTCCTTTTAGTCTGGTTGTTAAGTTATATTGACTTTTTAAGGACTTACAAAATAAATAGATCAATCTGATGCTAGCAAAATAATAAGGAAGTGGAGGGAGAAAAGGAAAAAAAAAACAGATTGAGATGCGTTATGTACTTGTACCAATTTCCCGCAGTGAGTGTAATCATTATGGACTATAAATATATACTAATGAAAATTAAAATATACTAAAAATTTTAACTTGGACACATAAATATAAATATATTAGGCCAATGGTTGTCTGAATGTCTCTATAAACTATCAAACAATATTTATATATCCTAATCATCTAGCTAAGCAAATACAAATATGCATGCGCAATGTGGGTTTCTTTGGCAGTCTGATATCCTAGAGAAGTGCTAAAAGCTCTTAGTTTAAAAGTTTATCTAAGAAACTCAGTTAGATTTGGAGTTACAGTAACAATTCTTGTGAAAAATCAAAATGCTGCCAAAAGCAGTTGAAGCTGCTGACCTAGCAGCCTGAATTTGAAAGAGACATGCTCTAAAGCTGTAGGGGTTGGACTAAACATATGGTATCAGATTACTATTAATCTGGAGAAGAGACCATCAGCAAATTGAGGAGAGAATCTCTTTGTGCAGTGATTTGTCAAGCTTTTGATTTGCACCCTTTCTCTTCTCTGTTTTCTGATGCTTGCCTTATTGTCAGGAAGGAATAATGGCTTTCATAATAAATGGGTTGCCCCGGCAGATGCCTGTTCCAACTTTGCACTGTCAAATTCCATCCAGACACTGAAATACATGCCTGGGAATATAGCTATGTATACACTGTATAAACTATGCATGTGTAATAGTAATATATATAACACTTCATATTTATGTATTTTGTGCATATGCAATTGTGTATGTGTTCTTATGTATATATAATAAGGAAATTATTTTCCTCCTTAAGGTTCATATTTCTCAAATAACTTGATCAAAATGAATTTTAATGTTTGTTCAAACTGTCAGGAGATGGTGTGCAGGTTTAGATACAGTTTAGTGATCACAGTTTTACTGTGCAAGATGTGTGAGGCACAACAAGGTGTGACATTGTGCCTGGACTTCTGACTTCACTGCATGCAACTTTTAGGGTGTGTTTTTGAGACACAAACATGAAAGTATATGAAAAGAAAAGGTTGTTAGTATGGTTTTGGCATGAGAAGCTTGGAGAGCAGGTATCCAGATAAATTTTATCAATAGCAAAATAACATGATGATGTTAAGAGAAACTTTAAAATACAAATTTCAGGATGTTTAAAGGTCAATTCAGCCCAAGTGCATCCATTCTGCAACAACAGTTTCACTTCTGAGCACAGTAGTGTATTGAAACCTGATAATACATATCTGAGTTGGCGTATGTCCGGCACGCACGACAACAGGCTGTTTGTTATTGGAAACTCTAAAAGGTTCACCACTACTGACACGTATCCTTTGGAACACCAGCGTATTCAGTATTTACAGATCATGGTATCATCACACAACATTGCAACACGTTGATTTGGTGCTGCTGTACCTATGAAGCATATGACAGTAGGAAAGCGTTTCTGGTGCTTGGCTCAGTGCCTAGTGTACCAGGTCTGTCATGATAGGCTGCTAAACAAAAAAGCAGGTAGAATGAGCTAGATGTGATCCAGGACATGTTTTTGACACCAGCAGCCTGCAGCTCTTGGGAGACCTGCATGAAGCCCAGGCCAACTTTTCCCACAGGCTTGGAACACCAACTTGGAGTTCTTTAATTATCAGTGGCTCCAATTCCCTACATGTAGAAATCTCAGAATCTGTGATGCAGATGTGCTGCACAATTTTACCCTATTCCTTGTTTCTTCTGCATTAAACTATGTCTTTGAAAAAGTGAAAGCTTTAAGCGAAAATCCTTAAAAATTTTATCATCACATTATTTGATGCTAAGTTTCTATGAAGTGAACATACACTCTCTTCTGTAAAACAAAAGCCATCAGACTTAGGAAAAAACTTTTAGGAGAAAGAGACAGAGAAAGCACAAGAAGGGGAATTATAGAAAAAGGAAATCTAACAATTTATGATGTGAAAGTATGGCATGCATTTGGAAAACATAATGGTTTAATAGGAAAAGGAAGATGATAAATAGTAGATGAGAATCTGATGAAAGCTAAATTGATGGAATTAAATATAGTTTTTCAGACCTCAGAGAGAAAACTATGAAGATCAGGAATGACCCATCCAAAAGATTACCTTATGTAAAATAGGACCTTTATAAGTAAGATGTAGAGAGAAGTAATCAAGGGCAACAGTCACAGGAAAAAGGAAAATATCTTTTAGGAAATGGATTATTGCAGCCTCAAAAGCTAGAATGCACCCTGAAGTTCAGGTCACTATTGCACTGATTTCTATGTAACTCCTTAAGAGCTTAGCATCACATAGACATCAAGAAAAAGGAGAGGGCCAGTGAGATAGCTCATTGGACTAAGCACCTGCTTTGACAAGCTCAGGGACAGAGTTTGAACCATGGTCCTGCATGCCATGCTGGCCCACTCCTGGAGTGTGCTGAGCCTGTGACCGAGCCAGGGCATGGTGGCACACGTCTGTAATCCCAACACTGGGCAGGCTGAAAACAGGAGGATCACTATGAATCTAAGCTGCTAATGAGACCTTGAACCAAATACCTAAAAAAAAAAGAAAAGGAAGAAAGAAAAAAGAGAGCACTAACATACCCAAAGTTAGCACATGTTCCCCAGTTCCCACTAAAAGAATTGATTGTGTTTCAATTTATTTCCTATTAAGTACTATAATATAAAGGAAGAAGTAACACTTAAGGCCATGCAGAGGCTGGAATTAAACTGCCTTATTTTAAACCTCAGCTCTGATATTTAAGCATGGACAATATCCTTATCCTTTGTGGTCTTCATTTTCTTCTTTGGCGGAACTGGGGATTTGAACTCAGGGCCTTGCACTCAGCAGGGAAGTACTTATTCCACTGAGCCACCTCCCTGGCCCCTTCATTTTCTTTTCTTTTTTTGTGGTGCTTGGGCTTGAACTCAGGACTTTGCGCTTGCCAGTCAGGCACTAATGCTGCTGAGTTATCTCCTCAGCCTCCTATGTGTTTCTCTGCATCGACAGCTCTAAGCAGATGATATAAATTTTCATAGGATTATTGTTAAGATTGAATGAATTAGTACATGCAAGGCACTAGAAAAAAAACCTGAGACACAATAAAGAAATTATGGGCTCATTTCCTTCTATTTCCAATCCTTCCCTTTTTTCTCTTTTACTGCAGAGCTTTGGAAGAATTTTGCAGCCAGCTTGCTGCAAAAAGGTATAATAATAATAATAATAATCATGAATAATAGTAATCATGGATTCAAAATATGCTGTCCAGGTGACCTGAGCAAAAACTTTGGAAACTTAGACTGTAACAACACAAGTAAAAGTCATAGAAACAAAAGACCATTACTTTTTTATTTTTAAAAGTTATTAAATTATTGTCTCCTAATTTTTAAAGGACTACATGAGTTGTAAAATTTGATTTCACTTTAAAATAAATGTCTTTTAGTACATAAAATATTACAGAAGGAAAAATATAGGGTTGAAACCCTAAATTAAAACCTAGAAATTAAAGAGTAGTAAAGGAAAATGAAAGCATTTTGGTTTCCATCAATAGAAAACAATTGGCCAGGGAAATGGCTCCGTGCAATAAGTGCTTCCCTGGCAAGCACAAGGGCCTGAGTTCAAACCCTGGTTCCACCAAAAAAAAAAAAGTAAACAATTACTTTCACTTTACTTTTCTGATTTAATATAGTTTGAAGACTATTTAGTTACTTAAGAAATAAATTTCTTTCTTTCAAACTCAAGTTAATAAACAATAGTAAAAACCCTAAACTGAATAAAACAAACTCAAAATATAAAACAAAACTTCAAGGAAAAAGAAGACAGGGCCATCAAGATAGCTCAGTGGCCTAAGTGCTTGCATAGGCAAGCCCAGGTCCTGGGGTTCGATTCCCAAGACGGGATGTGGTGGTACATGCCTGTAATTCCAGTGCTGCAGAGTCTGAAAACAGGAGGGTCACTATGAGACTGATCTGCATAGTGAGACCCTGTACCAAATACATAAAAAGTAAAAAGAAAAAAAGAGGACAAAACCAACCAAAAGGAGAATATATAGAGAAGCATAACCAAATATTAACCAAATTAATATTCTATGTTAGTTACTTCAGTGAAAGGCAAATGATAACCAAATATTAGATAAACCAAAAACATGTTGTTTAAATATGAAAGACAAATGTGTGATATGCTAATTATAATTTCCTAAAAGATGTAAGTATATGTGTTTGGAAATACAAGTAAGTAAGTCCGAGGCAAAAACAAATAAAGAGAAATATTAGTATTAGATAAATCAAAACACTAAATGCCTCTTTAATCCTTAATATTAAAAGGGGTAATTTTGGGGCCAGGGAGATGGCTCAGTGGAATAAGCGCTTCCCTGGCAAGTGCAAGGGCCTGAGTTCAATCCCCAGTTGTGCAAAAAAAAAAAAAAAAAAAAAAAAAAGAAAAAGAAAAGGGGTAACTTTAATGAAAAGATAGTAATATCAGTAATGAAGATAAAAATATTGAAAGATCTCCATATACTGCACAGTATAATATAATATCATTAATGGTGAAAGTAAAAGTGGAAATTCAAAGAGTATTTATTTATTTATTTTTTTGGTGTAACCAGGGGTTGAACTCAGGCCCTTGTGCTTGCCATGGAAGCACTTATTCCATTGAGCCATCTCCCCAGCCCCTCAAAGAGATTTTAGAAAACTTCAGTCAATGTGAGAGATTTTTTTTTTTTTTTTTTTTTTTTGTCTTTTTGAGACAGGGTCTCACTATGCAGTTCAGGGTGGCCTTAAACTCACTTTTGTAGCTTAGGCTGGTCTCGAACTCACAACAATCCTCCTGCCTCAGCCTCCCAAGTGCTGGGATTACAGGCATGCCCCACCATGCCCGGCTAATGTGAGAGATTTTAAACTATGATTGATCAGTTATATATTTATTAAGAATATGATTACTTAATTTCACTATCATTAGAAATAAAACAAAATAAAACTGGGGCACCTGCCTTATCAAGTAAACAAAAGACTTTGGAAAGTACAATACAAACATTAAAATGTGCTTGTTGAGATAGATCCTCTCATGGTTCATGGATGTATAAATAGATTAAATTTTATGAAAATATTAACTGGGTCATAGAATCATTTTTTTTCTTTCTTTTCTTCTTTCATAGTCTTTTTGAGACAGGGTTTTGCTCTGCCACTCAGGCTATCCTTGAACTACTTTGTAGCCCAGGCTGGCCCAGCAGCCATCCTGCTGCCTCAGCCTCCTGAAAGGCTGGATCACATGCACCCCCCACAACAGGGTGTACCTTTTAAGAGGCTCAGTATTTTAAACTATTTTTACTTCTTAGAGATAGATTGGAATAAAGTTATGCTTGTGGTACATTGATTGTAAAATTATTTGAATGAAAAATACAAAGCCAATAAAATACCCATGAGAAGTATGGTTAGATAAACAATTTTTTTTTAGATAAACAATTTTTGTTGTAAGATAGCACATTTGAGAGCATACAATATTTGAAGATTATTTATTGATACAATGAAAAGAAAACAATAATTGCTTTTCTATACTCCTAGCACTTGCAAGGTTGAGGCAGAAGGGTCACTGTGAATTCAAGGCCAGCCTGGGCTGCATAGTGCATTCAGAGCCAATCTGAACTATATGGTGAGGCTCAGTCTCAAAAAGACAGAAAAATGATGTGTTACAATGAAAAAAATATTTATAACAGATAAAGAAGAACAAGGAGAGAATTATAAACATTTAGAATACAATGTTTTGAAAAATATCTTTTCTGAGCTGCTTTTCTATTTTTTTGCTATGAAATAATATTTATAATTATCTATCTGTCTGTCTATCTATCTATCATCTATCTATCATCTATCTATCTATCATCTATCTATCTATCTATCATCTATCTATCTATCTATCTATCTATCTATCTATCTATCATCTATCTATCATCTATCTATCTTCCCCCTGAGTATGACTGAGAAGTCAGACTGCTAGTCAAATAATTGCATTTTCCCTTATTAAGTTAATAAATATTAGTCTTTGCATAGAACTGTATAGATTAGCAAATGCTTCCACACTTGGTACCTTATTTAGATTTCTCAGGACTTCTCAAAAAAAAAAGTCATTATCTTCAATGTACATAGCAAGAAAGGCTCGGAAAGTAATAGTTCTTTTCTAAAGATACACAGCTATAATACTAGCTCTTTCCAGCATTCTACCTGTACTGCTTATGAATAGTCACACTTATAATTTTACAGCTCGGTGCTCTTACATAATACATCCTCCCTTTGAGATTTTATTAAGATTCGAATGTCAGACCACATTGCCATGATGTCACCAAAACCTAAGATGGGAAACATTTGATTCCTAGCAGTAATATAGCATAGAAAGCTAAATGAATGAAGCAAACTGTGGTTTCTCAGAAATATTCATGATCATTGAGTTTTCATTAGGCTACCAGCATGGAGCCCAGAGAATCTTACAGAGGGAGACCTGTCACCTTGATGTCTGTCAGCACCATACAAGTCACATTGGTTGGTTTCTGACTTTGCGAGTGAATCTGACACTACGTCAATCAGGAATTAGTCTACATGCAAGTAGCATCTGCTCATTAGTTGGAAGAGCTACTGGGTATTGAGACTAAGTACATTCATCATTTTCTAGGCTGGAAATCAATCAGAATGTAATCATTCATTAAGACTCCTGTGAGCAAGAGCCGCAGTGCTTGCCAACATTCAAGAGAAGGGCCAGGAAATGTGAGCGTCAGCAGCAGATGTCGCAGACAGAGCGTGAGGTCAGCTCATCTCAGTTACAGCTCTGCAACGGCCCTCTTCCTCTGAACTTTGCTCCGGAAGGGAATCTGAGAGGCAATTTAGAGCTTTTACTGGGCTCACTCCAACAGGAACACCCTGCTGGAAATGAATGATTACACTTACTTCCTGTTCTGTGTTTGCCACCGAATGTGTGGAATATAGTGCTTCTGTTGTGGTGATTCAAGGAATCATGGGGAAACAATTAGCAAGAAGAGTCAGTCTTTTTGTCATGTCTGTAACTCCATCTCCTTCTGTGTCTTTTCAGTCAAGTCCTTTAAATTTTCTTATTTTTAATATTCTTTTGTGTGCGCTGTCTACCCTATAGTGTTCTCCTAAGAAATATTTACCAAATCAAGGAAATAAGTTGTGTTAGTTTTCTGTTACTGTGACGAAAGTACCTGAGGTTAACTGCTCAAAGAAGAGAGATTTAGGAAACTAAGTGAAAAGGATTGCCATGAGCTTGAGCCAGCCTGCACTACTTAGAGAGACCCTTTCTCTCAGTTAATTAATTCCAAAAAAGAAAGGAGAGAGAGAGAGAGATAAAGCATTTGAGGAGGAAAGACTACTCGGACGCCGCTTCAGAGGATCAGGTCTGCGTTCTGTTGGTTTGATTATCGCCGGGACTACAGCAAGGTCCTACGTACATCGTCCTATGGAGAATGGGCTCAAGTGAGGCTATTCATCTTCCTGTAGCCAGGAAGTGAAAAAGAGGGCAAAAGCGAGGGTCCAGGGTTCCGAGGTACCCATCCAGGGCATGTTGTCAGTGGTCCCAGTGTTGTAACTTCCTTCCAGTAGGGCCCCATTTCCTAAATGCTTGCTCTCTGTATAGTACCCAAAGCCAGTGACTTTTTTTTTTTTTTTTTTTTTAACACATAAGGGTATGTGGGATACTTCAGATCCAAATCACAACATACAATAACTAAAAATAACCTACAGTAAGTAATGGCTATCATGGTGGAGGTGAGTCACTAATATTAGAATATTCTCTTCCCTTTGGAGTTTGGGCATTGATAGATGTGGTTTTGCTTTGCTTTGTTTGCAGCACTGTCTTTGCAATGAATTTCATCTCCAGCTCCCCCCACCCCTTTTTTAAAAAAAACTTAGAGATGACATTGAAATCATTAAGTTGTCAGGCTGGGCTCAAATTTGTAATCCCCCATCTCAGCCTCCCAGAGTGCAGAGAGTGTAGGTGTTCAATACCACACCAGGCTGATACTTATGCTTTTCATAGTCCAGCAAAGTGACAAATTTTAGAATCAAATGGTAGTAATCAAGGAAGTAAAACAGGTCCTAAGACCTCCCTAGAGAGTCTTCAACTCCTGGGGGCCTCATTAGGAGATAAGAATGATGCAGGCCTTGCAGAGAAGTCTAAGAAGTTTGAAGGTCACCTGTCAGCAGAGTCAGAATAATTGCAGAAAACAAATACTGCTTTTACAAGCCAGAGATGTTGTCATAGTAGAAGAAAGGTCTAGAAGCATACTTGATATTCTAGTGACACTCATTCACGTTTTACAATTTCTGTGTGTACGTGTGCATATGTGTGTGTGTACATGTGTGTATATGTATGTGCATGCACATTGTGTCATTTGGTGGAAGTTGAATTCTAAAAACTCAACTGCTTATATAATTTCCTCCAGATTTAAATATAAATGTGATGTAACTTCTATCAATTAAAATTGTATACATAGGATAATGTAATGCCATTGTAAATAGGCTAACACGTGCTGTGTCTCGTGTCAGTGATGTAGCATGTATAAGTAAATGACACGTTATGATGTCCCATCATCCTTGGGACCGTTGCATCTTGGGGAGAGTTGTGTTTGAGCTCATTTTGTTGCTGCCACTGTGTCTGAGGAAACCCCATGGTACGATTGACAATTGCCGTCTTTTCTTTCACTCAGAAGCCTACGGCATGCAGGCATGTTGCTCTGGTATGCATGACTCCATGAAGAAGGAATTGGAGTTTACTTTAAGGGCTGGGCTCCGGAGTACTGTACAGCACATGGCCATAGCGTTACTGAGCAACAGTGTTTGTTTTCCCATCTCTGAGATTCCCACTTGCTCTCCTAGGTGCATGTCACGTAGTCCATCCGTGTGGTGTGTTCTAATTCTGGTTAAGGAAGGCTGTTGCCAGCAACCCAGGCTTGGCAAGGGAGGGCTTGGGTTATATAACATCTATCTCTGGGTATAAGGTGAAGAAATAATATAAATCATCCTTGAGAAAGATACGATGCGTTCTATTAATGCCCTTGTCTCAGCCTTGCTGACGACCACCTGTTCAAAAATCTCTAACCACTGGCCCCTGTCCCACTATTCTGCTGGTGAATGAGGTTTTAATCTCTGAGGAGTATGTGTAAAAGTAGCTGAGAGAGGATAAAGGGGTGGCGTGTGTGCCAGTGGCGGTGGCCCTTACTGGAAATAGATTTCAAATTCTACTGACAGCGGATATTGCTCCCATAGCTGTGACAGTGTGTTTTAGGACTTGGTAGTATCAGCCAAACATAAACAAATAAAAAAATACTTCTATACTACCATACGGGAAATGGGAGCTGTTTTGAGGATAGCATTGGGGCAGTTGTGGGTGGAGGAAAGATTAGAACTTTTATACTACCTAAGAAAAAATAGCGACTTGTGACAAGAAAGCTGCCACAGTCATTTACTTTGAAAGTGTCCCAAACGTTCTGTTCTGTCACACATACAGCAGCACTATCAGCAGGTGCCTTTGACATTATTTATTCTCTCAGCTTCTACTGTGCACGAAACTCCTTTCCAATGTTTTGAAATACCTGGCATGCTAAGAGGAATACCATTTTTATTTATATAGGCCCTATAAATTAGGAATATAAGAAATTTAACATTAGTAAAGACTGCTAGATTCCAGTGAAAACAAATAACACCAGGAAGCATTTCCCAGTGCCCTGTGTAGATGTTGAGTGTGTTTCAGTGGGATTTCCTGGAAAATATTGAACTGTGGAAGCAAGTGGAGTTTTGTGCATGTGACTATAGATTTGCACAGTATGAACAGCCCCCTATCACTGATGTTAGGCTATTAATCCCATGCAAATGGAACTGAACTGGGAAGAGGCATGTATCAAGGAATCTCACAAGTGGTACAAGCTACCTCTCACACATCATGGTTGTTAAATGCTCATAGGAAACTTGTGAAGAAAGGATTCATAGTTTAAAAGGCTGGGTGAAGAAATATTAAACATTATAACCTTCGAATTACTCATATTCATTTTCAAATTCTAAAATGTTCTTTATATGTTGATTTGACTACCAAGCACTTTATTTGGAGCACTGATTAGCATCTTGTAGGACACTACTGCTCTGTGGAACACAATATAGAAGACATTTAAGCCAAAGGCTTAAAATTTTTTTTTGTGTTTGTGTTTGGCGTCTTTCCAAGCACAGTTTTTAAAAGTTAAAGAGTAGTACTCAATTCAAATTAATGTCAAAAATAAAAATAAATTAAAAGAAGTTTTCCTCCCCTTCGACGTGTTAAATCAGTGTTAAGGTTCCGATGTATGTCATGTGACACTTTTTATTACATGATAAATAAAAACCTTCATCTTGACAAAGATGATCTAAAATATAGTGAATGCATAAATTTAAGAAAATATAATAAAAGAAAGACAATGTAGTATTAATGTTATTTCTAAACACTCCCTCTTGGCTCAAGTGCATGTGTCCAGTCTTTCTTCTTACTTTTTTTTTTTTGGTGGAACTGGGGATTGAACTCAGGCCTTTGTGCTTGCCAGACAAGCACTTATTCTACTGAGCCATCTCCCTGGCCCCTCCCTTGTCACTTTCAGAAGCAGTTCTGGGAATGTTCCTTCGCAAGTGTCTTTAGTTACACTGCTATATCTCCCTTGAGAACCTGATTTGATTCAAAACATTTGCCTTCCATGTTCATTTTGCCCTTGAGGAAAAGCCAGACCTTACATTGAACCAGATCTGGGGTACATGCTCAAGGTGGGCTCACCAAGGTTCTTTCTGGAGCCCACCTTTCTGTTGGATGACACTGGACTGAGCAGTGTCACTAGG
This sequence comes from Ctenomys sociabilis, assembly GCA_004027165.1. Classification (NCBI taxonomy): domain Eukaryota; kingdom Metazoa; phylum Chordata; class Mammalia; order Rodentia; family Ctenomyidae; genus Ctenomys; species Ctenomys sociabilis. The sequence continues at coordinate 55,580 of PVKA01012798.1, forward strand.
TCACACTTCACAGTGATATGGTATTTGTGAAAGAGAACTTCCAGTACTGCTTCAGAAAGTGGCAAAAACTATGGAATAATTATGCTTGAAGCAAGGGAATGTGTTCTGAAAAGGAATGGTAGCGATGTAATAGCATCTTAAACTCAAACATTTAATGCATTGTTGAATCACTACTTATATTTTACATATAGGACATGCATGTACTGTGAAATGGATATGTTAAAAATACATAATACAACTTTTAAAAATGTGTTAACCTTTTTTTTTTATGAAGTAAAACAACAGCAGCAGCACACACACAAAACACAGGGCTTAGTGAATGGTTCTCAAACTTGAGCTAGCATCTGAGTAACCTAAGGGATCTTCAAAGCACAGATAGCTGGGCCCCCAGCCTCAGCATGTCTTAGGCTTGGGCTATCTCAAAATTTGTATTCCTATCAAATTCCTGGGTGATGCTGGTTATGCAATCAGAACTACACTTGGAAAGTGTCTGACTGAACAAAATATTTATGAGATGAATTCATTTGCAACAGCAATACAGGTGAAGAAATAGGGCTTAGCTGCTACTGTGGAAATCTTCCAGTGGCTGGTTCCAATAAGGCCTTCTGCCCTTCCAAACTTGCCTCTCTCCTGACTTTTGCTATAATCACTTCACTATGTTGTGCTGTGCTTTAATCATTCAAATGAAAATCTCTAGACACCAAAGACTAACCTTCCTATTTTTTCTTTTTAATTTTATTTTTTTCATGCATTTTGGGGAAGGGTTTACACTGTGTTCAGGGTCTCACTACTACATCACACTTCTAGTGATTTTCCTGTTTACAGCCTCCCAAGTGCTGGGATTACAGGTGTGCACCACCACGCCCAGTCTCAATTGCCTTCTCAGTGGGTCTGAGGGGTGGGGCCGGCATCGGCAGGCATGGGGATAGAATCCCCAGCTCGTGTGCCTGCTTGCAGGCACTTTAATCCACTGAGCTATTTGGCCCTTTTTCTTCACTTTTTGTAACAAGTGTATGTCTAGTGATGCTGGTCACATGATCTACAGTGTCTACATGATCCAGATCCTGTGATTCACATTCATACTATAATTTAGCACCATCATTTGTTTTCTGTATTTCCTACAAATTGTCAGCTAGATCCAAAGTCTTGTCGGGATTCATATTCAACAGTGCTTTCAAGTAGGTATTTTCCCCTCCC